>PITA01008276.1:7059-29013 GCA_004023965.1 Spilogale gracilis | reverse complement strand
TTCTTGAAGCCTTCCTGGGTAGGACCTGCCAGAGCTAGCTCCCTCCTCCGGGTCGCTAGGACCCCCCACAGACATCTTTCACTTGGGCCCTGTCATCTGATACTCTTCTTACTGGCTTGTCTCTCTCTCGTCCCGAGTTTGTTTCATGGGACCAAGCTTATATGTTCTTCCTGTGGTTCCACAGGTGTCCTGTTCTGTTGGGCGACAGCCAGGGAGTGAGTACACCTGTCAACAGCATGATGTCACTTACTTCCTTCCCCTCGACCTGATTCTAGAATTAGGGTTGATTTTTGGAGGTTGGGGTTTTGGATTTATTTTCTTTTTAAAAACTTGAGTTAAATAAAAAAAAAAAAGTCTTTGGTTTCAAAATCTGAAGGTATTTCGAATATTCTTGCCCCACCATGGTTTTTCAAATTCCCTTCTGAAGTTTGGCTTTTGATGAGAACCCTTGTGAGTTTTCATTCTTTTACTCAATGGCTGTTGCAAGAATTTGGCAAGCTGAGGCTTCAGAAAATTGATGCACCTATTGCCGTTGACTTCCTTGAGCCATTATGTCTTTGCAGTACCAATACCCCCATCAGATTTTTAGAACAGGACTCCTGTGAGCCCTGTATCCTTAACAGGGAACGGAAACCATGATGGCTGTTCTTCTATGTGACCACAAGATGGCAGCATTGATCCCATAACACTCCGTTCACAGAGAGAGGTTTCTCTAAGACTTTGAATGAGGCTTGTGTTAGGTTAGGTTTTTTAGAGGATTTTTTTTAAGATCTGGATATACATACTATGAACAACAGTCTGTGCACAACTTTTTTTGAAATTTTTTTTTCTGTCTGAGCCCTTCCTGTGGGTTATGGATGTAAGCAGAGGTGGGCAAACTACAACCCACCAGTCAAATGCAACCCACAGCCTGTTTTTGTAAATAAAGTTTTATTGGAACAAAGTCACGCCCACTATTTATGACTTGTCTCCGGCTACTTTCTCATTGCAAAGGCAGAGCTGAGTAATAGTGACAGGGACTTGTGGTCTGTAAAGCTGAAAATATTCACCATCTGGCCCTTTACAGATAGTTTCCCTAAGAGAGTGTGACTGGAATTGCACACAGTTTGCCCCTTTAAAGGTCGTCACTATTTTAGGGGTGTTTCTTCTTTTAAAAAAATTGTGCATATATGTGTGTGTGTGTGTGTGTGTGTGTGTGAATTTTACATATTCTTATTAAAATTGTTTTTGGGGGATGCCTGGGTGGCTCAGTTGGTTAAGCGACTGCCTTCAGCTCAGGTCATGATCCCAGAGACCCGGGTTCGAGCCCCACATCCGGCTCCCTGCTTGGCAGGAAGCCTGCTTCTCCCTCTCACTCTCCCTGCTTGTGTTCCCTCTCTCGCTGTGTTTCTCTCTGTCAAATAAATTTAAAAAAATTTTTTTAATTGTTTTTTGGGTTTTTTTTTTTAGATTTTATTTATTTATTTGACAGAGAAACATAGCTAGAGAGGGAACACAAGCAGGGGGAGAGAGGGAGAAGCAGACACCCCGCCAAGCAGGAAGCCCAATGTGAGGCTCGAACCCAGGTCTCCGGGATCATGACCTGAGCTGAAGGCAATCGTTTAACCAACTGAGCCACCCAGACACCCTTAAAATTGTTTTAAAATATATGTGCATACAAGTATTTTAGAAATATTTGAGTATAGAATATAGAATATACATATATATATAGTAGGTGTCCCATCTTTTATATGATGGAGTTTTAAACCTAACAACTGACCTTTACATGCTGTGTATTACCTCCTTTAGGCCAGTCACCTTTGAAGACTGAGTGCTAAGTTCACTGAACCTACTGCTGTTCAAAACATGTTAAAATTTTCATTTTAGAATCTTTCTTAGAAGATTCATTTATTCCTTTGCTTTTTTCCAGTTGAACAATACATTGGATCCGACATTTGTTGAGTGAGGCGTTGAAAGTCATGATGACTGGTCCCTGACTGTGTTTTCAGTCTTAAATTTTAGCAAATGTTCTGTTTTTTAATCAGTTTCACCTTTCAATATTTTGCAATGATCAAAAGTCCTTCAGAACAAAGTCTTCTCAGTCCAGGTCAGATCATCAGCCTGGTTCGAGACTAAAGCAGAAAAGTCAGGTCATCGTGTTTGTTTTCTTGTCAGGTCTCTTAAGTTGTCTTCAACATTAATAAGTTCCAGAAAAATTCTCAAATGCTCTGGGCAGTCGCAGCCCAGTTGGGGTGGCTGGAGGGGAATCCTGAGTCCCAGCCTCTCTGCCTTCTGGTGACGACCGCTTCCTAGTTCTCATTTAACCATGAAAAATAAAAGAGGCAAGTAAACAGGATAAAATAACCTGAAAGATTGCTCCATAATGAGGCAGAGATAAAGCAGTGTCTACCGAAAGCGGTGGTTAAAATAGCAAAGAAAACAACCAGCATAATGGTACAATGGGGAGGCTGGACTATAGCCTTAGTCTAAATTTAGAAGTAGCTAAAAATAAGCATCCCGAGTAGTAGGTTTGAGGTCAGATGCAGGGATCATCTTCACGGTGGTCACAGTGCGTATTTGGCAGTGTCTCAGGGGCCTGGGGTCCACATGAGCCCTGGCCGGTTCCGCCCAGGAGAGGCCGTCCCGGCTGCTCTCCCCATCCTGCAAGCCCAAGGAGGCAGGCTAGGTCCAGTCCTGCCCTCAGAACCCCGACTGAAATAGGGAAAGAATTTTCAGGGCTGAATTATTTCTGAGCCCCTTTTTCTCATGGAAAAGTTTGTTTCCTCTCTGAAAGCATCACACCTTGGTGGCTAAGAATGGGATCTGGGACCAGGTGTCTCAGGACTAAGTCCTGTTTCTGTGTTTACCAGCTTCATCTCTCCAAGCCCTGGTGCCCTCATGCATAAAAGGGAGGGGGGGTATTAGCACAGTCCTATCTCCCTAAATTGTCGTGAGGATAAATTGAATTATAAAAGTAAAGTGTTTGGGTCTAGGAAGTGCTCGATAAATGTTACATATTCGAAGCACAGTCTCTTATGGGGATGTGAAGATTTTCTGACTTGTAACCAGAGGCTGCTCACGGATCTCAGGGGTCTCTACTCCAGCCACCGCAATCTGCAACAGGTGGTTTGTCTGAGAACTACGTTTATGAATACCTTACTTGGGTATTTACCTAATACTTAGGAAATATATGCCTAATTCCTAATACTTAGGTATTCTCCTCTCCCAGATAGAAAGAAATGAGAGGCATCTGGGCCCCTTTTCAGAGATCATGATTCACGTGGTCTGGACTGGGGCCTTGGGGTGCATTTGTTTTGGTGATTGCTTAAAACTCAGGGGATTCTAATGTGCAGCTAGAATTGGACCCACAACATCGGATCACCAACTATCCTTTGGTTGTTGACTCCTCTCCTCTTTTTTTGTCTTGGTGGAATGTTATAATCACGTGCAAACCATCCATAGTGGTATTTGTTGGTATCATATTGTGGTCTGAGATTTTGGGCTTTTTTTTTTTTCTTCAAAGATTTACTTATTTATTTAAGTAATCTCTACACCCCATAGGGGGCTCAACTCAGGACCTGGAAATCAAGAGTCACGTGCTCCCTTGATTGAGCCGGTCAGGCACCCCGAGACTGTTGTAATGAAAATCTCTTAGGGGATGGGGATCCCATCTCCACACTCCTCTCCCTGTACCGCAGTGAGGTGTGGTCGAATGGGTCTCTGTGTTAGCTTAGAAAGCCAGAGACCTCATCCTGAGTGTTCTCTCTAAGACTCAATTTCCCATTGTCAGTTACTGAACATCCATGGGTCCTTGTTGAAATCTTTCTTGAGCTACTTTTGTCCTTTTTTTTCTTGATATTTGTTTACTGGCATACTGGCAAGAAAATGGAGGAAGGATGTCTAGACAAAAAGACAGTCCCTTGAGTGACTGTTATTATAGAAAGAACCTTGGAGCAAAGGGGAAGCTGGTGTAGGAAGTTAAGAAGCTGTTTGGGGTTTCCAGAAAGCCTCTTGAATGTGCCTGTGTGATTTATTTTGAACACTGATCTCATCTGGATCTACTAACATTTGGGCCGGATAATTCTTTGGTGTGGGGGCCGGGGGGCGTCCTGGCCTTGCTGTTTACCAGAATTGCTACAAACCACTATAACTTAGTCGTAAGTAGTCCCTTCCCCTAAGTGCGGCCAATCAGAGTATCTTCCGATGTTGTCAGATGTCCCTTGAACAGCAGAATCAACCCCGTTTGAGAGCCTCTGGCTCGCTTTACCGGAACATAAACCTGCCTCACCCAGTTAGGGAAATATTCCCAGCGAACACCAATATACGAAAGCCAGTATGATCTAAAGTAATTTTTTAAGATTTTATAAAACATTTATTGAGGGAATTCCAACACAAATACTCTTTTCTGCCATCTCCTTCCCCCCTCTTTTGAGTCAAGGGAAGAGCAAAGAACAAATAAATGCTTAGTGTGAGGCCTTTCTCCCAACTGTGAGTAAAATGTTCTGGCAGAAGACATGGGTCCCTGAGGTTGACTCCCGAAATGAAGGTGTTTCAGTCAGTCGTTATGCAAAAGCCCACATTTTGTGCAAGTTGTAAGAATCAATACCAGTGGCATTGACGGTATCTTTGCAGGGTTTGGGAATACTTGTTTTGTTGTTCCATTTTACAGTCCGCCATCAGGGCTCACATCCATTCCATTTTTATGGTGACTGCAGCTCTGCTTTATTTTTCCTAAAATCCCACCTGACCTGCTGGGGCAAAACAGGTGCCCTCCTTTAGTTCAAAATGCCAGGGCTCAGCAAACTGAAGTTGGTTGTTCTTTGAGAAATGGTCATTCTGGAAACTGAGCCTGGGAGAGCCGGGCATCTGCAGCTCACCCTGGCCCAACGGAGTTCAAGACAGTTGGGCCCATCGTGGGGTTTAGAGAGTCAGGCCCCCTTGATAGACCGCAGGCACATTTGTCTGATGCCAAGTGGAAGACTGGAGTCTCTTTCGTGTGCAGAGATCCCTTCTGCAGGAAGTAGATTAAGCAGCGTTTGTTCTAATAGGAAAAGCTTCTGTGACAACGGGGAGGGTGGGAGGCACCTTCGTCATTGAAGGAATGGTTGGGCGCCCCACATGGACAGTGCTTTGGTCAGTGGGCAGCGCGTGCTTCCCTACCTACAGTGCCTGTGAAATGAAAGAGTCTGTTCCAGACTGCTGTTCCATGCAGACTGTCTGGAGCTTGATTCTGAAAACAAGACAATCAGGCCGGCGGGAATGGCAACAAAGAAAGAGGAACTGCACAGATTTATGTCCCTGCAAACAAATTTGGCCACGTCCTTCACAGGCTCTGTCTCCTAGATACCAGGAGCCAAAATGTGGAGCCATGCGCATTTTGTAAACTAGGTTCTGCGCCTCTGTGGCCGGATCCCTGGTCTCAGTTTCCAGCTGGATTGCGTTGATGACACCCGTCAAATCCTGTGAGGGGGGAATAAAGGTTTGAGAATGTGAGAGCCTCTATTTGCATATTTTTAAAGAATACAAATGAAACTTACATTATTTCACTTTCACAACCAATTAACTGAAACCATAATGCCTATATGTACAGTTTTCCTGGATTTAAAATTTCCTCTCCATAGAGAAATAGATGCTGAGATTTTGTGAAGTTTGTCTGAAAAGAAGTTAATTGTTTGCTAAGTTAAAGTTAGAGGGTTTTTTTTCAGAGCCTATGTTATGCTCTCCCTGATTCTTTTTTTTTCTTTATAATTATATTTGTCTGTTAGCTCTGTTGTAGAGAGGTTGTTGATGCTGAACTTACATATATTATGAAGTGTTTCAATGGAATTCTTAAATGACAGTAAAAAGACTGGAAAGCAAATAAAATCCTGGCCTAGTGACTAAATTTCATTTCAGCTAAATGTTTTTACGGGCAGTATGTAACCTTTTCTAGGCCTCCGTGGCCCTCAAATCATTTTTTTTCCTCACAGAGATTTAAACTCAGGCATTCATCAAGGCTTTCAGAAAATCAGTGTTATAATTGGTTCGTCTTTGGAAGCGATTGGATTGGAGAATCAGCTTATCTAATAACCACTTTTAATGCATCTTGTGAGTGAAAGTCTTATCTTCTTTCTTTAAATTTAAGTCCTGAGTGGACTTGAAGGGAGTCAGAGTCAGTGTTGTCTCTGCTGAGTAAATTACAGAGAAATCTAGGGGCGCCTGGGTGGCTCAGTCGTTGGGCATCTGCCTTCGGCTCAGGTCATGATCCCAATGTCCCGGGATCGAGCCCCACATGGGCTCCCTGCTCGGTGGGAAGCCTGCTTCTCCCTCTCTCACTCCCCCTGCTTGTGTTCCCTCTCTGGCTGTGTTTCTCTGTCAAATAAATAAAATCTTAAAAAAAAAAGAGAGAGAGAGAGATCTAAGTGTAAGCTGATGTTGATGTGTCTGCCCTGCCCCTGGTGAGTGGGACGTGCTAGTCACAAAGGTTCCTTGGGCCCAACAACGGTACTGTGACAAGAAAACCAGTCTAGAAAGTGAAGCAACGACCAGACCTATTCACAACAACGCATGTTATTCACGGTCCCTGTGGATGTAGCCGGTAGGTCCTGTCCTGCCCAGCCTCAGCCCTGCGCTTGCGTCCTCATCCTCTGGGGCCCCCCAGGCCCCCATCGATCCTTTGTCTCTTCAGATTTGGCTCCGCTTCTCTGTGCTGCCTAAGTGGTGCCCAGGCCCCTCCTCTATGCCGCACATTGTGCTAAACATGAGGATGGAGTGGCAGTGAGGCCATGGTTCCCTGGCCCTGACCACGTCTCCAGCCACCGCTCAGCCTTGTGGGCGGCTTTTCCATCTCTCTGATGGTGAGCAAAGCCATGTTTGTGTGTGTGCCCTGGTGAGTAAATGGGTGCAGCTCCCTCCCGGACGAAGAGGAGAATCCCTTCAGTGTCTCTTGGTAGAGGGCGATGTCACGAAGGGCGTGGGGAGCTGCGGTAGGATATTATAAAAATGTCTGCCAAAAACTCAGCGGTGTTCCACAAGATTTGTAGGCTAGGGGGCCTTCAGAGAAGCTGTGGGTTCCTGCCTCTTGGGCTCTCTGGCTTTCTTGGGTGGCTAAATCCCCCTTACCCATTTATTGGTTATCTTCTGCTAAGTATCAAACCACCCCAAGACGGTCATTTTATTTGCTCATTCTTTTGGGCAGGGCTCAGCTGGTTGCCTGCTCTGCTCTCCTCCCAGAGTCACTCATGCGGCCATGTCATCTGATGGCTCGTCCAGGGCTGTATCACCACGGCCTCGCTTGCACATCTGGTGGTTGGTTGACTGGCCCCCCCAACCCCGCGGTGCCTGAGGCCTCTCGTCCTCAGCTTGTCGTTTCTTTGTATGGTGAGCGCAGAGATCCTGGAGGCAAAACCAGAAGCTGCAGGGACACTTGTGGTCTTAGCCTGGAATTCATGTGTCCCCATCCATGTCACATTTTGTTGATTGAATCAAGTCACAAGGCCAGCCCCAATTCATGGGGTAGAGGAAAAGTGACACAAAAATCTGTGCTCAGACGGTTGGATAGAATCACCACTTTGCAGACTATCTTCCACACACTACATTGCTTTTTCTCTTTCTTGTTTTATTAATTTTTGTCTTCAGCTATGGGCAGAAGCATGGTGTATTGGAGTAAAACAGAATATATGCTTTAGAATCAGATATACTGGGAAACCTGGGTGGCTCGGTTGGTTGAGTCCCGCATGGAGCTCCCCGCTTGTCTGGGAGCTTGCTTCTCCCTCTCCCCCTGCCCCTGCTCGTGCTCTTCTTCTCTCTCTCAGATGTGTAAATAAAATCTTTCCAAAACAAAAAAAACAATTGTATATACCTACGGACACTGATTCATAGGAGTTCCTTTATATTCTAGATATTAACATTTTTTCCAGTTACGTGTTGAAGATGACTTTTCTCAGTATGTGTCTTGTGGCTTTGGACAAAGAAGAATTTTTAATTTTAATAAAATCTGATTTTCTGTCTCATGATTTGTGCTTTTTACATCTTACTTAAACCCTTCTCTTGCCTAAGGTAACAAACGCTGTCTTCTGTATTTTCTTGTAAAAGATTTTATACTTTGGACATTTCACATGGTTCTGCCTATACGTCCCTGGTATTGATTTTTGTGAATGGTGTATGGTCAGGGTACAGCCGTGTATTTTTCCATCTGAGTAATCTACTGTCATAGCAGTGCTTATCAGATACACCGTTCCTCTCTGCTGTACGTTCCTCATGCCTCCGTGTCCAGGAAGGCTGTTTCTGTTTTTTGTTTTTGTTTTTGTTCTGTTTTGTTTTATGTATTTATTTGACAGAGAAAGAGAGCACAAGCAGGAGGAGCTGCGGGCAAAGGGAGCGGAGAAGAAGGCTCCCTGTCGAGCAAGGAGCCTGACGCGGGGCTCGATCCCAGGACCCTGAGATCATGACCTGAGCCGAAGGCAGCTGCTTAACGACCGAGCCACCCAGGCGCCCCTGTTTCTGGGCTTTCTGTTCTGTTAACCTATTTCCTTACTAATTCTCCATTGCTTTAACGATTCTTTGGTATTTGTTGAGACAGACGTTGTGGTCTAATGTGCAGCCTGTTTGCAGCGATTGCCGAGCCTTGGGGAAAGTGAACGTTCGCCAATTCTTAGGAACAGGGTTTGAAATGCGTTCATGGATCAAGCTTACTAACAACTGATAGATTTTCTTATTAGGACTAGATCTGTTTTGTCTGACATCTGTGGAGTTTTCTTTTCATTGGCCAGCTGTATTTTCCCCCTCTTTTTACTTTTAATCTCCTGTGTCTTTGTATTTCGGTCTGTTTCTTGTGTATCACTTGCAGATAAGGCTTTGTTTTTTATCGCTTTGGTTATTTATTTATTTGAGAGAGAGAATGAGTGAGAGAGAGTGGACATTAGAGGGGCAGGGTCTGAGGGAGAGGCAGACTCCCTACTCATCAGGGAGTCGGATGCAGGACTGATCCCAGGACTCCAGGATCATGACCTGAGCCCAAGGCAGCTGCTCAACCAGCTGAGCCACCCAGGTGCTTCGTTTTTGTTTTTTTAATCTAAACATAAAATTTAAATATCAAGTTTAGTTCACTTTGCATTTATTTAGAAGATTCATGTCCTTTTGACTCGTTTCTGTCCTCTTATTTTGCCGGCTTTCTCTTTGCTTGTTTTTTCTTCTCTGTCCTGTCCTCTTGGGGATTGGATTTCTAAATTCCACCTTTTGTTTTATACAATCTAATTCTATTCTTTAGTGGTCACCCTTAAAATGTTAGCATGATTTCTGACGTAAAAAACACCAAAGTCAGTCTTTTTACTTCCCTCTTGAAACATAAAAGGGCCATGAAATGCTTTAAATGTAATCATCCACACCATTGTTTTAGCTGTGTCTTGTTTTTTTGTGACCTACAAATGCTCCCTCCTTTTTTGGAGTGTGTGGGGTGTTGTTTTACAAACTAAGAGTTGCACACGTGTATATCAGCTTTTTATTTTATTGTATATCAGATCGTATGTGCGAGTGTGTGTGTGTGTGTGTGTGTGTGTGTGTGTGTGTGAGTATGTGTATGTGTGTTCCCGCCTGAAGTGTAAGCATACCTACTTTACTGTGCTTGGCTTCATTGCGTCTCGTGGATACTGTTTCACAAATTGAGAATTTATGTCAACCCTGCCCTGAGCAAGTCTGTTGGCACCACATTTCCAACAGCATTTGTTTACTTTGTGTTTCTCCATCACATTTCAATAATTCTTGCAATAGTTTAGGTTTTTCCTTATTATTTGTATGATGATCAGTGATTATGACTTGCTGAAAGCTCAGGTAATTAGTATTTTTTTTTTTTTAGCAATAAAGCATTTTTAAATTAAGGTATGTACTTCTGGGGGCACCTGGCTGGCTGAGTTGATGGGGCATGCAACTCATGATCTCAGAGTTATGCGTTAGAGCCACATGTTGGGTTCTAGTAGAGGTTATAAAATCGTTAGGAAAAAGATAGGTACTTTTTTTTAGACCTAAGGCTGTTGCACATTTAATAGACTGCAAGGTAGTCTAAATGTAACTTTACAAGCACTGGAGAACCAAAATATTCATTTGACTCACTTTGCTGTGATATTCACTGCATTTTCGTGGTTTGGAACCCAAGGCACAGCATCTCCTGAGTATGCCTGTGTATCCTTTTAGAGAGTTTTTTTAGTGAGGTTCTGTTTGTAGCGAACTTTCTCAGTCTATTTCTTAGAGAACCTCATATTCTTCTTATTGAATACTATTTTAGCTGGAAATATAATTCTGTATTGGTAGTCTTAGCATTTGAAGATATCTGTGCTTTAGGGAGGTCGTGTCTTCAGATAGACTTTTTAGTCTTTCTTGGACTTTTCTTTTTTTCTTTTTTTAATTTTTAAATTTTTATCTTTTATTTGTTGAGTGTTTTCTAATGTTTTTATTTATTTGTTTATTTGAGAGAGAGAGAGCATGAACAGGGCAGAGGGAGAGGAAGAAGCAGATTCCCCACTGAGCAGGGAGCCTGATGTGGGGCTCAGTCCCAGGGCCCTGAGATCATGACCTGAGCTGAAGGCAGAGGCTTAACCAACTGAACCAGCCAGGTGCCCCTTGAATGTTTTTTTTTTTTTTTTAAGGTTTATTTATTTATTTGGGGTGCCTGGGTGGCTCAGTCAGTTAAGCATCTGCCTTCGGCTCAGGTTGTGATCCCAGAGTCCTGGGATCAAGTCCCACATCATGTCCTCTCTCTCACTGTCTTTCTCTCTCAAATAAATTAAATCTAAAAAAAGCATTTATTTATTTATTTGAGAGAGAGACAGAGAGAACAGGGGAAGGGGTAGAGGGAAAGGGAGAGAGAGTCAAGTAGACTCCATGCTCAGTGTAGAGCCTGATGCGGGACCCGATCTCATGACCCTGAGATCAGACCCTGAGGTCAGACACTTAACTGACTCTGAGGTCAAACACTTAACTGACTGAGCCCCCCAGGCGTCTCTCTATTTAGTGTTTTATTTGAGCGGTTATAGTTCTCACTTTAAAAATTCTATTAATCTTTTTTGAAGTTATCTTTTTTGTTCCTTAAAAAGTTTTTTTTTTTTTTTTTAATATACTTGGCATTCTATATCTGATGATTGCAGTACCATTCTTTGGGAGTCTTATTCTGTTGCTTATTGTGTCTGTTGTTTCTCTCTTGTGGGGACCTAGTTCTTCTTGGGTTTTATGATAATGGATTATGGGTTTTTATTTGATCAAGCTTTATCTCTTGGCATTACGTGGTACCATCATTAAGTGTGAATTCCTCTGGAGGGATTTTGATTATGTCTTTGCTGGAGCCCTTGGAACACCAATCTACAACAATTTTAATTTCATCTTGCGTGTTATGGATGAAATGTGACCTGCCAAAATCTGTATATTGAAACCTTAAACCCCGATGTGATCATATGATGTTCTTTGGAGTTGGGGCCTTTGGGAGGTAATTAGGTTTAGATAAAGTTGTGAGAGTAGCCCCCACGATGGGATTAGTGTCCTTGTAAGGAGACAAAGAGAACAGAGCTCACTCCTTTAAACACACGAAGAAAATGTCATGTGAGCACATGGGGAGATGGTGGCCTTCCACCAGTCCTCGACAAGAACTGAATCTGCAAGCCCCTTGACCTTGGACTTCCGTTCTTCAGAACTGAGAGAGATAAATGTCTGTCACTGAAGCCAGCACATCTGTGGTCTTTTGTTAACAGCAGCCCAAGCTGATCAAGACATAGAGTCTCCTGGATGAGTCTCAAGCACCCATGGGGCAAGCCTGTGGGTATTGTCTTTGGAGAATCCCTCCCCCCTTGTTCCCTCCCTGCTCTTCTGTCCTGGAGTGTAGGCAGAATCAGACAGGCTTCCTCTCCTTTGTTTGCTCTTTCTTCCTTCCTCCCCTCCCCTCCCCTCCGCTCCCCTTCCCTCTCCTTTCCTTCCCCTCCCTTCCCTTCTGGTAGGAAATACTTTTTTTCTTTTATCTTTTTACATCATTTTAGACTGAGGGTATAGCCCTTCAGGGGAACCATATGAATGTGGAGATCGAGTTCTAAATCTCCAGCTCCTATGGATCTGACACCTGTTTTCAGTATCATGTCTTTACATGATAGTAGAATCTCCGGGGCACTGGTTCCCAAGTTGGGAAAGGTGTGCATGCATTTTTCTTGGCACAGAGACCGGGAAATGCTCATTGTGTTTACTGCCCTGGAATGAGGGAGACTCAAGTGTCACTGCCAGGTGTGTGACTTTTGCACCCCCCCCCAATTGTTCATCTCCTACCACCAATAGATCTCTGTCTCTCTCTCTCTCTCTCTCCCTCCCTCTCTCTCTCTCTCTCTTTGGGAAACACTATACTAGGGTTTGGGGGCTGATGGATTTACTCAGTATTGGCCAGAACTTTCAGACTGGCCCACCAGCTCATTTTATTGTCTTCATTTTGGGCCCTGGAATTTCTTGGAGCTCAGCTCTGGGTTTAAAAGGATTTTACTATGTTCTATTTAGCATCCCAAAGTGTTCTGTAGAGGTAAGGTTTCTTTCCTTTCTCTCTTTTCTTCCTTCCTTCCTTCCTTCCTTCCTTCCTTCCTTCCTTCCTTCCTTGATTGTTTGCTTTTGGGATCCCTAGCCCCACAGTATCATCAACAATGAAAATCCCTTCATTTGTTTCCCACTGTTTGGTGAGCATCAGCTCTATGCCACGCATTGTGTTACATGCCCCGTGGCTGTGCTGTCTGGGGGTTGCCATTCTGCAGACTCTGGGGATGGTGCTCCCGCCTGCTGTGCAGCCTGGCTACTCTGGATCGTGCTGAGGGCACCATGGTTCATATGACCCAAGAACTGAAGTGCTCTTTGCAGGGTGTCCCTAAGTGAGCTTATCTGCTCCTTCATGTTGGGGATCAACTCTTGCCCTTTTTCCTGGCTCCATCATCTAGGTTATTGCTTCCATACAAAGTGTTCCGTCACCTTTTTCCCATCCTGGTAACAGTACGGCATAGTAGATAGACACCAGGTTGACTAAGCTGCATTCTTTGACTGCTACCACCGTGTGATAGAGGGAGCAGGTTATCAGAAAATCCTAGAGCCAGGGCACCTGCATAGCACCACCAGTCGGGCATCCAACTCCTGGTTTCTGCTCAGCTTGTGATTACAGGGTCGTGGGCTCAAGCTCCGTGTTGGGCTCTGTGCTCAGCAGGGGAGTCGGCTCGGAATTCCCTCTCTCGCTCTTCCTCTCCCCTCCCCACCATGCTCGCGCGCGCTCTCTCTCTCTCTCAAATAAATAAATATTAGAGGGAAAAAAAAGAAGAAAGAAAGAAAACTCTAGAGCCAGAACAAAAGGGAGGACATGGACAGAAACTTCTATCTAGGTTGTGTTCACTTAGTTGGTGCTTCAGGACTGCGGACCAAAGGAGGAGCCGTGGAGCCTGAGTGTTTGCTTAGAGGTCGACTTCCTCCCTTTGCGGCCAACTTTGAATTTGAACAGAGCGATGCCAAGCATATGATGATGGTGTCACTGGAGAAAGTAGCCTGTTTGCTTTCATCCAAAGACTCGGAAAGTGGCTCCTTCAAGCTCATTTTCTATCTTCCCCATTTGTAGTCATAGTCCCGTCGTCCCTGATTTAGGTTTTTAAATGTCTAAGAGCCTTACTACTCCAAGTGTGGTTTATGGACAGGTTTATGGACAGTATTGATTGGTTATCATCGTGCTTGTAAGAAATGCAAAGGCTTCAGCCCAGCCTCGAACCCATTGAATCTGGAGCAGCAGAGTGTGATGCCCTAGGAGGAGCTCAGATGCTCTTTACATTTGGGAAGTCTGCTGGAGGGCTGTGATTGCTATATTCTTTTCCTTCACCTTTGCATAGAATGTGGTGGGAAGGATGAAAGTGTGGTGTAGATTTCTGCACACACTAGGACTGAATGTTTACTGTCTGTGGGTCCACCTCCAGATTCCATCACGTGGGAGGAGGTTAGGGCTTCAACATATGTATTATCACATAAAAGTAATAGTAGTAACAATAAGCACAACAACACACTTACGGAGCCAAGATCGCGGTGCTCATGATTAGAGGGTCTGACAATGTACGGACACGTCAGGGGCCTGACCCTGTGCCCCCCTTGCCCAGGCCTGGTTTTTGGCAGTTGCTCTCCATGCTGACCCACATTTTCTTCCGATTTCATCCTGCAGGACACGGGCTCTGCAGCGAGCAGGGCAGCAGTGCCGAGACCGCTCCGGAGGAGACTGAAGGGCCGGACTTGGAATCCTCAGATGAAACTGATCACAGCAGTAAGGTGAGAGATTTTCATTTTCACGTCCCACGTGTCGAACCACCGAAGAATCACAGCTGACATGTCCCCTTGGCAGCTGTGTGGGGTTAGAAGGCCTCTCCATGGACAGAGTGCTGTTACCTCTGAGATGTCACTAAGATACCAAATCCCAATTACGGCCTTGATAACAAACAGATACGTGTGAATACAAGGTAGAAATCAGTTTTAATAGGTTCACATCGCATTTCACCTGTTTCCCTCTTACATTTCCATTTGTGTTTGAAGAAATAGCATCCAAAATGTGTGTGGCTGAGCCAGATTTTTCTTGACACATACGGTTTCTGCAGTGAGCTCTTTTTATATGATCTGTGGTTCTTGTTAAATGTGAGCGGTTTTTACATGAAAGAGGAAGAAATGATCTTTTTCTTTATTCATGTAGCATGTCCCTCAGTTGTTCAAGGCCTGTGAGAAAGCCCTTATTCTGACTCTTGGGTGAAAGACTGAATTTGTTTCCCATAATTCATCATGCTTTTATCGGCTCAGTCCCAGGACCCTGAGATCATGGCCTGAGCCAAAGGCAGCTGCTTAACCCACTGAGCCACCCAGGCGCCACACATGATTCTCTTTCTGTATTTATTCACCTTTTATAGTGTTGTTGACATATATTTGTGGATTCCTCCAC
Organism: Spilogale gracilis; assembly: GCA_004023965.1. Lineage (NCBI taxonomy): Eukaryota > Metazoa > Chordata > Mammalia > Carnivora > Mephitidae > Spilogale > Spilogale gracilis. The sequence goes on along the minus strand of PITA01008276.1, from coordinate 14,096 downwards.
CCACCTTTCTTTGGCTTGACATTTACCAGTCACTTTCTCTGATTGAATGGAGTAACTTTAAGTCATACCTTTGTTTTCCCTTTTGCAGTGTGTCAGGGCAATTCTTGCCTTTGCCCAGTGATTGGATGATGGGGGCAGGTGGGGGCAGGAGGGTCAAATAATATAACAGGAGAGTATGTTGGTCATGGAAATACACTATTCAAATATGAACCATTATTTTAAGGACCTGCATTTCTGTCTGTGTGTGCCTGTGTTTGACTGTCTTCAGCATCGCTTTTACCCCATGTGTGTTTCTTTGATCACCATAGATAGGATCACCATTCTCCATGTCCTAAGTTGAGCACAGTATAAAATTTAATATTTGAAAGTAATTTTGATAATTATAAAAGGCTTTATATTGTTGGTTATTAATTAAAACACAGATAAATGAAAATCCACACATTTCATTTAAAGCCAAAAAAGACAAACAGCAACTTGCTTATAATTACCTTTTCGGTATGTGGCCCTTTACTTCTAGGCACTTGGCGGGGGTGGGGGGTAGGGGATGGGGAGGGACAGTCCCCCTCCAGAAAAATGGATTATTTACATACAAGTCATTTTGTTATTGAACTTAAAACAGTTAATTCTCAGTTTCTAATTTGATTTAGGAGTAGAGCTATTTTTCCTATATCTAAAACATTTATTTCTGGATATTTTTTAACTTGGATCATTTTTATCTCACTGTAATAGACCAATGTTCTCATGCCTTGTGGATTTCAAGATTGTTTTCATTTGAAATTTTGTGAGTCATGAGGTCCTTAAACAGGGTCCTCTCTAATAATCGGTCTGGCAGCAGAAAGGAAGGAAGAGGCTCCAGGGTTTTGTTGAACTGCCCTGGATAGCTGTCTGGCTTTGTGGCTCTTTCTCTGGAGACTAGATCTAGAATGCATCTGGAGCAGACAGGGTCAGAGGCAGGACCAGAACACCCCGTCCCTGGATTTCACTGAAGAAATGCATGGTGGGCTCTCATAGAGGAGAACATCTTCAAAATTGTCATTGACAAATTTGAGTGATGATCAGTACTTTCAAAGCTAGTACAGGCACCTGCGCTAAAACCATCAGTTCGTATTCCTTTTCACTGGGTGGGAGAGCACTGATTCTGTACCCAGAAAACTCAGTAGTTTTGGCGGACTCACACTTTATCTTCTTCATTTGAACTGCTTTGTCATGCAGCCCAAGTTAGTTAACTAATAGGGCCTTCAAGGAGTTAATGTCTCACTTCGGGTATTTGAAGCAGAAAACTTAAATTGAGCAAATGGCTCTTGGAGTCTGGGTACTACAGTGTATTTTTTTTTTTTTAAGATTTTATTTATTTGAGAGAGGCACACAGCTGGCGGGGAGGGGCAGAGGCAGAGGAAGAAGCAGACTCCCTGCTGAGCAGGGAGCCCCACGTAGGGCTGGATCCCAGGACTCTGGGATCATGACCTGAGCTAAAGGCAGGTGCTTAATGGACTGAGCCACCAGGGCATCCCCCCTACTGTGTATTTTGAATGGTAAATGAGAGGCAACACTTGTTTAGTATCTTGTGTATGTTGGGTGCGATCCATATTAATTTATCTCATCCTCACAGTACCTCTGAGAGACAAATACTAATATTCCCTCTGTTTCATAGGTAATGACATCTAAACGGTTACAACCCAGCGAAGGTCCCACAGCTCTAAGATGGCAAAACCAGGTTTTGTGTTCTTACCTGCTGTGCTAAAATTACCTTCTGGCCAGATTGGTTAAAGCCTGCTGTTAAATACCAGGTTTCAGAAAAAGAAGGAATTAATTGGTGCTGTCAGTCAATTAGATATGTACTCATGAACCACTTATGTATTTTCTTAATGCATAACCTTTCTGGGCGTATTTTTTTTATTATAATTTAAAGTAAGAACAAGCACATATCTTGAGTTTCTTGATCAAGCTTAAATATTCTTTTGACACATCTCCTAGATGAGTAATTTGTTGATAATAAACTGCACATTAATTTGTAAGCCGTAAGCTGCCTTGAGCCATGGAAGGATGATTTAGCCTTACTTTGAATGCACGTAGAAGTAAATAAATAAGCAAACGAATCAAGGAATGAAATGAAATAAGCAGTCCTTTTTTTATTCCTGCTGCATCTGGGAGGGCTGTTAATTTTTTGTTTGTTTAATATTTTTGCTGTTCTTCCTAAATGAATTGCTTTACGAAATAATGGGCAGAATTAAGAAAACTCAGGTTGGAGCCTCATGTGTTTTTTGATTTTTTTTTTTTTAAATAACAGATTTTGCTCCTCACAGCCTTTTGGGGTTCTGCAAATAGATAATTGCAGTCTTGCAAAGAGGGCATTTTTGGCCCTGGAAAGTGACATCCATGGGGTGGGGCTCCCACCCTGGGGGGCGGCAGTCTGACAGCCTTTCTCTTTGTGACCCACCTCCTTCCTCTTGTGACGGTGGGTGACAGCCTCCAGGGGGCCTCCTCCACTGGCCACTTGTTTCTCTGCTTTTAGTCGAAAACTCTTGTCTTTGGAAATGAATGCTAATGAGCTCCCGGCTGTCCTATTCTACATTCCAGGCCCCCTGGCAGCTGTGATTTTGTTTTCCACTTAGCAAATGTATTAGAATAATTTTCAGAACATTTCCATTCGGAAAGCCATCTTTTTTTTCTTTTTCATCCAAATTGGGATTGTCTCGGAAATGCCTGCTTTAGTAACAAAGCATTAGCGGAAAATGTGAAAACATAAACTGTTCCCAAAAAAAAAAAATAAAACGAGTTTTGATTTTATGTTATTTTTCTTAGTGCCTGCTTCCGACTCAGCGAGGGGTGTCTTCAAAGTTGTTTGAGCGGCCGGGTTTACTGTCCCCGTGCAGGGGCATGACGCTGGCCAATCAGCTGATCTTGGTCCGCAGAGCAGAGCCGCTCCCATCCTGGGCAGGCTTTTTCTGCTTTGTGTCCCTGTCTCTTTTGGTTCTCCCCTTCTGGAACTTTTGTTGGTGAGCCAGGTGACATCAAAGCATGAATTCTGGTCCATGAGTTAGTGTTTGACACCACCCCAGAGGCCACTGCGGTCTGGGGGCTGGGGGGGAGCTTGTGGGGGGTGGCGCTGCAGGGGGTGCGGGGGCAGGCTGCGGGGCCGCTGTCCTGTGTGGAGATGCGGCAGAAGGTTTCCCCGGGCGAGCAGGCATGGGCTGTCTATATGAGAGGATGCTCCCTTGGGAACTGGAAGGCGCTTGGTGCTCTCGGGGTATTTTAAGAAACTTCTGCTTCTGTGCGGAACACGTCAGGTGGTAGAATTACCATGAGAATATATTCCTGATGATGTCTGCCCTGTGGAAAATAAAGCGCAAGTCCAGGATTGAAAACAGTGACAAGTCCGGTGACTCTATATATCGGACCCTTCATCTGGTGAGCATGTTTGAGTTCTATGTTGCTAACCGTGTTTCTGTGATGCCTTTCTAGCTGAATTGCTTTCCAGTCCCAGTGAGGGTGAATGCGCTTGTCCCGTTTCCCCCTGATTGCATCCTTTCACCTTCGGGATCCCCTTGTTGATAAAGAATAGATAGTTTAGCATGGGGGAGGGGTGGGCATCGGCAGTTGATGTGAGGTCCAATTTGCCTAGAATCTTCACGTTTGTCTCTTTGTTCATTCTTCAGTGGCTTAAAGATGTATTATGTATTTCTGAAACTGAATGTCATTTGAATTCTTCTCCTTTCTTTTGGTTGTTGAGATTTTGAGTGTGTTTATATGATGTGCATGGCAGACCTCTTCGATTCCTGCCTCAGCCTGGGTCGTCTGAATGCTCATCGAGCATTTCTGGAGGAAGGATGTTCACCTTGACCTCCTAGAAAGTTTTAAGTGTTTTTTGCTTTGTTTCTGCTTCCTTGAGAAGGAGATGGGGAGAGAAGTGTTGGCTCAGGGGTTGTGTCCATGGTTTGATGTCCACTGACTTAGATTGTACATGTCCGTCCCTAGAGTAAATGCTGAGTCCCTGGTAAGAAAATCTAGTGGGTTAATGACAAGGAATAATTTAACCAGATCTAATTAAATGTGTTAGTGGCTCAGTATTAATATTGGAGTCCGCCCACCATTCGATTTTGTGTCATTTAATGAAGCTTGAAATTTGGCAGTGAGTACACCTGATGGACCCAACTAAGCCTTCATCCTTCTTGGGTGTTTCTTCTTCCACATCTGTTCCAAAGGAGGCAGAGAAGGTGATGGAAAACGATAGGGACTGCCATGGTAGATAGTGGTCTCTGAAATTAAAAGAGAACATGACTTTGGTGTTTGTCTCCAAAAAAGCTTAAGCAAAGGATTTAAGAATTGAGGCCACTCTGGCCCCTTTTGAATCCGTGGGATGTGTTAACTCGGTCAGACTTAAAGGACAGCTTTAGAACTCTGAACTCATCTAGAGATAGAAATTGCCTTTAGTGGTTGCATAACAGGAAACCTTTAAACAGCCGGGTAGCTTGAGTCAATAGTGTGTCCTTAAAAGCCTCCCCCCTCTTTTTGTACTTTCTTTTCATCTTCCACAGGAAGAAAGTGATATTATAAACACGGAGCTTCACGCTGGCCTCCGTAAAGTGGCCCATTTCCTCCTGCAATTGTGTACTCTTCTTGCATGTTGGTGGGATCATTCTTAGGCCTGACAGTGGAAGGGCTCCACTACCTTGAACAGTTTTAAACTGGCAGCTGGAAGGGCCCGAAAGTACTTTTCTGTTTCCAAGGTGACTGATTGCCGTCCTCCTGTGGGGAGAGGTTTACACTTCTCCCATTACAGAAGCCTCGACCGTCTCCTCCTTCTTAGCAGCATTTCGCGGTCTGTCCCAGTTCCAGGAGACTTGGCTTTGAGGAGTGTGTGGAGAACCTCCCACAGCAGCACCTTTCGAAGCATCTCTGGTTGCGGAGCTTGGTGTAGAATAAAGAGGACAGCGCAGAGCGCTCAGCAACCGAGCGGGGAGAGCCCTGCGCCCCTCGTACGCCCCGCGCACGCCCCTCACACGCCCCTCGCACACCCTTCGCACACCGCTCGCACACCCTACATTGTGGCTAAGCTACCCAGAGAAGGTCTTCGTGGGCCTTGATGCAAAAAGGTCTGGCCACAGTCTAGAGCCAGGAGACTTACCAGCTGGGACCACAGCATAGACAATCTCTGCATCAACGTTATTCTAGAAGAGACCCTGCATTTCATATTTCCTTCTAGGGATGTTTTTCGGGGTAATATTGTAGTAAAAGAGAATTCTCAAACTGGGTGACGTCATTTGAATGGTTTCCAAGTAAAAATTTCATTAAGAGCCTTGCAAAACATGCTGGACAGTATGCATTGTATCTTAGAATTCTTTAATTCTTGATTTAAATAACATGTAATTGAGAGTGAGGAGATTGTGTCCCTGTTGAGATTCTGTGCATGTTCCTTGGAGAGTTTATACCTTGAATTGGAGAACAGGGTTACCTGTGTTGAGACTGCTTTGCCCCATCCCCATGTAAGAGAGCACCCAGCTAAATTTATCCTAAGTTTAGGATTGTGTCCAAGAAGGAAGGGATGTCTAAGGCTCTGAACTCTCAGAAGAGGATTTCACGGAATTTGGGTGTGTCCGTGGGATGCTCAATTATAGGATGCTTTCTCTTACACTCCAGAACTTGGCTCAGAGGGGGAGAAAGATGAGCAGGTTGGGTGTTTAGGAACGAGGCTGGTTAGGACATGGCTTTAGGTTTAGGGCATAGGTTTAGAGGACCAAAGCCCTAGCCCACATCCCACTAACCTTTAGCCCTTCCCTTGGACTGCTTAATTAACATAAGGACACCAGACCTTAGAAGTGGTGAACTTCACACAAAGTCAGAAATTCTGCTCACACTCTTAAACACGGAAACCTCAGAGCATTGCTGGTGAAACAGAAGAAATGAAAACCTAGAAAGTCCGTCCCATAGCTTCCACTGTTATACAAAGATACAGCTGAGGACGACAGCTGGTCAGTGTGATAAGAATTGGGAGCAAAGAGAAGCATCATCTGGAATTTCCTGCCTTTGCTGTGTGCCTGAGTCCCCAGGTTGTAACTTTGGCCCACCCTGAAAGTATGGGGCACCCTGGCTGTACTCCATGAGGACATGACATTTCCCATGCCAACTTGTCGAAATGATAACATCGTAGAAAGGGGTAGTCGGTCTCAGATGGGAATGAAGTGGTGAATCGATCTATCAAGAGGAGTTGCTTTGCTGTTCATCTGCATATACATGACAGACAGCTGGGTTCCCGTTGGGCTGATGAGAAAAGCACTGTGTAACGGAAGGTGCCAGTTAGACATTTGTTGTTGTAGGTTCCTTCACAGGATGCCGCATCGAAGCAGTAAGGGACAGTTGGACGAAGCTAGAGGGCAGGGGGCTGCTAGTTGGCAATTCCATTCTGGGAAGGGTTACCGTTACTCCCACACCATCATGTCTGTGTTATAATGCAGTGACCTATTATAGTTAATCACTGCATCATTTAAAAGACAGGTGAGCATTTTTGTTACAACGGGTCACGGAATTTCGTGCCTGTGTAATTTGTAAGACAAAGCCATATTTCACGGGATGTTTAAGAATGACGAGCTAGTAAAATACTAACATAACTAAATGAAACTGGTTGATTGCTACAGAAACAAGCTTCGATGAAATTCTTTTTTAATAACCTTATTGAGATATAGTTCACGTATATCATAGAGTTCAGCCCATTTTGGTGAGTGTTTTTGTTAGCCACTGAAGGGAGACTTCTTTGTGGGGATATACAGTGTCTGGAACACTGAATCCAGGGGCAACAGTGAACAGTGCCCCTGAGAGATGACTAGGGTTAGCGCTAGCAATCGTAAGCTGTGGTCGTTGAAGAGAATTGAAATAGGGGTGTCTGGGCGACATACTTGGTTGAGTGTAGGATTCTTGGTTTCAGCTCGAGTCATGATCTCGGGGTCCTGGGATTGATCATCAAGCCTGGTGTCGGACTCCATGCCACTTGAGACTCTCACTCCTTCTTCCTCTGTCCTTCCCCCCAATAAATAGATCTGAAA
>PITA01008275.1:0-85666 GCA_004023965.1 Spilogale gracilis | reverse complement strand
CCGGGCTTAGCTGTGTTTAGCTTCTTTCTAGCCCCAATTCAGGCCGTAATCTGTTGTTATTCCTCACTCACAGAGCATTTTCCTTTTCCGGTATTTGTTTTCAATGGTTCAGCTCTGCGGGCTTCCTCCCCCACTCCCCTGTCTCTGGGGGCAAGCCTCCAGACCCTCCAATTTGTTTCTACCTTTTTGCCGATGTTCTGTCTCTCGTGGCGGTCCAGAAGTGGGAAATATCACATTTCAGGCTGGTTTCATGGGTGTTCACGGTGGTCTTGTAGTGGTTTTTTTGTTGAAATTCAGCTCTCTTCAGGGAACTCCCTGAAATGCGGTCACCTGGCCTTCCGCCATCTTGACCCTCTATTTATTTATTTTAAAGATTTTATTTATTTGACAGAGAGAAACACAGCCAGAGAGGGAACACAAGCAGGGGGAGTGAGAGAGGGAGAAGCAGGCTTCCTGCCGAACAGGGAGCCCGATGTGGGACTTGATCCTGGGTCTCCGGGATCATGACCTGAGCCGAAGGCAGTCACTTAACCAACTGAGCCACCCAGGTGCCCAAATGGCATTTTATTTAAGTTCAGATGTCCTATTTACTCTTTATTAAGAAATTCTTTTTTTTTTGATCCTACGATAGGCAAAAGAATAAAAGACACTAAAAGTATGAAGAAAATTGTTCGTGAAAATGATGTTATTCAAATCAAACAACAGTTTTCTTAGCCTTCATGAAAGATTCAGAAATTGAACCACTTAAAATCAATTTAAAATATATTGTTGAAGATAATTATTTTTTTAAAGCAATCTTTCTCCTCAGAAAGTATTGAATAATTTCCTTTAATGTCAGGTGTTCACTTTTCATTCTCTTTAATGATACCTTCTCCATATTTTTCTTCTAGGCCCTCTTGAATCCATACCCTTCACTTCTTTTTCCTATCTGATACATATAGAAATTAAGTTCCTGTGCGGAATTTTGACTCAAACGTCTTTTGTTTTAGGTCTTTGTATTCTTTCTTGCTATTTGATGTCATTTTGATGACATTTTCACATTCATGATAAATTTCCATTGTATTTTGTACCCCCGTGGCAATCAGCAGACTCTTTTCTGTGCCAGTTTTGCTTATTCTGAAATAATTTCCTTTACGTTACCTTGCCTCTCTTTATTTAAACTCACCCAGGATCAAAGTTGTTCATTGCCCTTTTCTATTCTTCCCTAATTGTTCTCTTGACTGCTAGATCCTGAGACTGTCTCTGTTTATTCTCTTCTTCCATTTAGAAGACGTCTGTTTACAATTAGGCAGCATCCTAAGGCTCAGTAACAATAGCCCTTTCAAGTCTGCTAGGATTAAATGTCAGTTCCCAACAAATTCTTTCTTAGGAAACTAAGAATGGAGAATAGGGTCCATTCCAGAGTATGGTCAGTTATTAGCCAAGTACTGTGACTAAGGTCATTCAATTCTCACAAGCAGAGTAAAGAACATTCAGGTATGGGACATTCCTGAAACTCTAACTGCATTCTTTAAGTCACTCATAACTTCTTGTCATTTCTACTCCTCAGTATGGAAGCTTTACTGAAATAGACAAAAAAAATATTATTGATGTAGCAGTTCCCTAATGAAAGAAAGCACAACAGGTTTCATCTTCATACAGATTCCAGTCAGTTTGTAATGGTCACATAGATCATAATGTTAGGAGGGAGTCTGAGGTCACAGTGAATAACAGCCAAAGACATCACTGTGATTAATACCCGCCTTGAGCATAGGAAGTGAGACAGATACCTAAGTGCTGTCTTGTCATCCTTGATTTAACAAAAAAACCCTGAGGTCCTTTTGAGGGGAAATGGTGAATGATGACACCTAGGAATGAAATTAACAATGATATAGAAAATTACATGGCATATATACTTATGAATTCATAGGAAATGCACAGAAAGAGAATTCAGTTAAACACAGATGTGAAAGATGCTTTATATTAGCTCATTCAATTCTGTTCTAATTCCCTTGTATATTAGTATATGGAAAGCCACATTTCCTACACTGTTGCACTTCAGTTTATGCATATTTTCTACATTCAGCCATGCTAAAGTACCAGCATTTGATTTTGAAAGCAAAGAAATTAGCAGGAAACAGGTAGAGGACTCCTCTGGCAGGCAAGACTACATCATGTTTCTCCATGTGAACTACACCAGAAATCCAAAGTCAGGAATCTAGTCGCATGCTATGGAGAGATGTGGGGCCAATATTTTATTGGCCCAGTTCATAACATACAGTGTGGTCCTGGATTAAGAAATAGTGATGGTAATGTCTTCATTCTCAGGCATCCCAGACATCACACGCTAATATCTACCTAGTGGTTTATTTCAGCAGTCTTGTTTAGGGAATTAGTCAAGAGCTGCTTACCTAGTCTTTTCAGTGATTTTGAAAGCCGTGTAACAATAGGACATAAATAATAAATCAACTTCTTCTTACCTTGCCTAGAGGATATCTAATGGTCAACAGCTAAATCAATGCTCATTTTTGTGGCCTTCTGAAATTTTAATAAAATAAAAATAAAGAATGTTTAATTATAAATTTGCAATTACAATGAAAAGAGGAGTGGACACTAGTGGATACAGGATGTTAACAAACTTCATGATAGAATGTGGATGAGACATCAACAGATTCAGAAAGTTGATTTTAAATATCTGCAGAGGATAATACATATGAAAAACAAGATAATAATATAGACACTGAGTAGACTCAGGAATCAAAGTTACTGATACTGGGTGGGATTTAAGAGTAGGAATGAGGACTGAGTATGTTGTGTGGGACTAAAATCAGGGAAATAGGTAAAAAGCACAATATGAAGCAGGTATACCCCCAGGTAATTTCTCTTTCCATACATCCCACTCACTACTTACCTCAAACTTGGGCTGTTTACTAGGGAACTAGAAAAATTGAATTGGAGAAGCATCAGACTCAGGGACACTGGTCATCGCAGATGAAACAAAGGGCTACATTGCAAAAAACAGAAGTTAAATCAGTGAAATTTAACCTTCCTGTATGATTAAGACTATTGGTAGCCAGATTTACATACCTCAGCAGTGAGATCAGTGATATTTTCTATGGAAACACTGAATAACCCAGTAAAACAGACTCTTGGCTCCTGGTATGTTAAAGTCCTCCAAGGAATTGAATGGGTCCCCAATCTGCCCATATCATTTTTCTTTTTCTTTTTTTTTTTTTTTTAAGATTTTATTTATTTATTTGACAGAGAGAAACACAGCCAGAGAGGGAACACAAGCAGAGGGAGTGAGAGAAGGAGAAGCAGGCTTCCCGCTGAGCAGGCAGCCCCATGCAGGGCTCGATCCCTGGTCTCCGGGATCATGACCTGAGCTGAAGGCAGTCGCTTAACCAACTGAGCCACCCAGGCGCCCCCCATATCATTTTTCTACAAGGAAAATCATTCATTGACAGTCTTCTTCCTCCACCCTACCAACATAAAGCTTCTATCAGTATTTTAGTGCCCCAAACCTAAATATGAAAAAAAAACAACATAAAATATCAGATATTTGGAGGTGGATTTTTGGCAGGGGATGGAGGAGGCAGGCAGAACCAAGGGCATTCCACAATGTGAAAGATAAAGACCTAAACAAATGGGGGGGGTAAGAGAAAATAGGATGTGTGTGTGTGTGTGTGTGTGTGTGTGTGTGTGTGTGAGAGAGAGAGAGAGAGAGAGAGAGAGAGAGAATGAGAGAGAATGAAAGTCCCAAATGAGCCAGCTCAGAGCTTATAGATTTTTACCCTTCTAGAACATTCTTTTAGGACCCAATAGGGCTCCTGGCCTAGTCACCTGGAGCCAGCTTCTAGGTCTGCTACATTTCCTTGGTGGTTCTCCCAAAGGCAGACCATACCACGGGGGTAATACGGAGATGTACTGTGTAGAGGGTGACTGAACAAGCTTAACTGTATGACGATGCACAACTAGGAGGAACTCTGCTGTGTCCTACATGAGCTTGAAGTGTGCAGAGAGAAGTGGATCTGGAGCTAGTTGGTTCTCTTGCCTCAGGCACTGCAAATGGAAGTTCGCCATGGGCCCACCCACCACCCAGTAATCCTTGGGTGACAGAATGTGTGACTCCTGGCAAATCTTTGAAACTCCATGGGCCTCAGATTTTGCCTACGTAAAAGTGAGAAGCTTGAACTTTATCTCTGAAGATCATTTAAGTACTAATATTTTACAATTTTTTTCCCTTTTGATGCTTTTTTATCCCCAAACATATATTTATTTGCAGGGTCATATAAATAATAATTTTACAAAATCCTACCTTTTATTTGCAAAAGACAGATTAAACACACACAAAGAAGCAGGTTTACTGTCATTTCTGTTTTTGTTGTTGGTTTTCTTTTTCTTTCTTTCTTTTTTTTTTTTATAATTCTTCTAGCTCCTTAGAAGTCTTTTAACTAGGTGAGCAATAATGCTCCCATTGACCAGTGGGGCCTCTGGCAGTGACTCGACATCTTTTGGTTCATTTTTCCCTTAGACTAAGTTAAGGTGCCAAACCTAAAACAATTTTTCTATGCAAGATTTAGCATGGAAGGAATTATTGAAACCACAGGGTGGAAATTAATGATTAGCTTGAGATGCTATTAGCATACCAGCAGGCAAAAAGACTAAATGAGCTATGATCTGAAGTAAAATATGTCATCCTGGAAATTGCAAGTGATATGATGGAGAAACAATGCTGGGTAATAAGGGAGGAGAAGGAATGAGCTATTAGACTGAGAGGCAAGGAGACAAGCATTTAAATTAAGAAGACAGGACAATGAGACAGCTCAAGTTAAACGCACGAGAACCCAGACTGAATGACACTGGTTAGTGATTGCAGACAGGAAACAATCCATCAGCTGGGCTAGAAGGCAGCACTAAAGGAACTGGGAAGGGAAAAGGATGCAAAAGGTCTTTACTACCTCCATAAACCAAGCAGACCCAAAATTCATTGCAAGCATATTCCCTGAAGCAACATCACTTAGGGCTGCAAAAGTAAAAGGCTCACTAATCAGAAAATTACTGAAGTAAAAAAATGGCGTGAGCCGATACAAAAAAGACTGGGCAAATGTTTGAGGTAATGTGCAGCCCCCCCCCCCCACACACACACACGTAAAAAACAAAAAGCAAAACCGCTGCTCCACATTGTTTTGGCAAAGGGGGATATCAAAGTGCAATAGTTCTACACGGAGAGAGAGGATGAGAAATGGATAGCCTCATCAAGAAGTGGTTTCTTAGTTTTGGAAGGAAAGTTGCAATGAATTTTGCTGTTGTCAACCTTAAAAATGAAAGAAACAGTTATTAAACCAGCAAAATGAGTTTATTCAGGGATAGCAAAGGAATTGTAATTCAGGATAAGCAAACTGTGGCCTACCATAGGCAGATCTGAAGAGACAAAGGGGAGTTCAGCTTCTATTACCTTTTGGAGGAAATTGAGGAGGTTTCTTTTAGACAAAAGTTTACTGGGGAAAAACAGGAGTTTGAGTTTGTGGCAGGTTCTCATTGGCTGCAGACAGTGACTAGTGCATTGTTCCTGGGCAGGAAGGGGTCTCTCCTCTTCTTAAAAGCAGGAGGTGAAACTCCTCCCTGAAAAGTCCTCTGTGGTCAGAGAACCCTTATCTTCCTTCTTTCAGCTAGTTGCCCAGTTGTCCCTGCCTGAGTTGTCTGTGCCCCCTTCAGGCCTTTCCATATCCTTTTAAAATGAGGTTTCCTTTATTTATCTTCACACAGTTTAACATTGTTACCTTCCTGTGATGTACAAGTTTTGCTTAAAGCCTGTCATTCTACCCATGTGTCTGGCTCCGGGAAATTTGAGTGGGGCAGAGAGAAATCAGCCTGTGGCTAGCACTGCAAACAGGCCAGGGGAAATGAGCATTAGGTTTTTCCATTTCCTATAAGACTGGTTAATGAAGCTAGCTAACAAATTATCCCCTTTAATCACCAGAAAGCACTGTTTTCCACTATGTGACACAAAGCTATGGAGATTTCTAATTCCTCCAAATTTCCAGGTTCAAATTTGGATTACAGATTCCAGAAAATCCTTTTTAATAACAACCCCAAACACAAAGAATAAGATTTGCAATCTCAGCACCCCAGTATCCTGACAATTAATTTTTTAAATTGCAATATATTTTTGCTATGTGCTTAGAAACTGAAAGTAAAGAATTTTATTTATAGCTTTTCATTTTAAGCAAAAGGAATTGAAGCCTTGATCATAATCACTGAAAGGATTTTTTTAAAACAAACTCTCACTTTGTCAACAGTATTCCAACCTATCTTATTCATGAACAAACTTTTTTTTTTTTAATCAAGCTTCATTTCCAGAAACTAGGGTTATGTAGGTGTGAGGATACAGTTGATTTCTTCATGTAATCACCCTCTAGTATGGAGTCACCATTTTTAAGTTAAGTGGGGAAAATGCTGCTCTATTGATGCATATCACACAGAATGAGGAGACTAAGATGACATTATCAACTGTCTTGGGTGATGAAATAATTCTTTGCAGGGAAGATGCTTGAGTTTGACTCTGAAGAATGAGAAGGGTTTACCACTTAGACAAAGTGGAGGTAATTTGGGGCTGACACCAACATGAACATGAGCTTGTTAGTGTGCAACCTCAGTAAGGAAGTTGTATTTCTAAAAAGATGGAGCATGCAGAATGAAGTAAGAAGTAGCAGGTAGGTGTTTAACCAGTAGTCGAAGAGTTCAACAACATATAGGTATGACATGATTGCTTTCAGTTCAACACGCTGAGTTGGAGCTTATTTTAGCATAAGAGCGTATGACTTGCTTGTTCTTCTTGATTTGATCTTGGCGATCAGTGACAATATACACTGCTCTCAACAAGTCATATTTGTCATCACTGACTAGTTTGATTTATTGATTTGCTTTTTACCAGGTCAGCCACCTGCACGGAGTATTTCAGGAAGGGCAACCAAAGTATATCCTGTTACTTTCAACAAAGATGTCTCAGTATGGTGTCATGTTATTATTGGGCAAATCGAAGTTCTTTTCTTCCTGTCTTGTTAGTTAACAAACTTCTTAACCCTTTAACTGTCTTATTTATTAATTGGTAAAAATGATTATTCAGACAGATGGCTTATTTAAAGAAAGTAGTTACTTTTATATCCCTTGGGGAAAGAACCATCTGCTCAAATTGGGGCTAGGGGGTTTCCAGATGTTATCATTTCCTTATAACTGTGGAGACTTTGTAACCCATTACTTCAACTGTGATGTAGTACTGTATATGAAATAACAGCTGGCTTACATCATCCTCCCTGTCAAGACATGTGAAATACCTAGATACAGCCCAATATATTGGATTGAAGCCAAAGCTCTTTATCACATCTCTCCTCATCTCACCTTTTGATGCAAAGTTTAAATCTTGCATTATTGGGACGTCTGGGTGGTTCACTCAGTTAAGCTTCTGACTTGTGGTTTCTTGCTCAGGCCCTGATCTCAGGGTCAGGATATTAAGCCCCATGTCAGGCTCTGCACTCAGAGTGGAGTCTGCTTAAAACTCTCTCTCCCTCGGCCCATCCCCATGGTGCTCTCTGTCTCTCTCTGTCTCTGTCTCTCTCTCTCTCTCTCTCTCCCTCTCCCTCTAAAAAATAAATAAATCTTAAAAAAAAAGTTTAAAACTTGTATTATCAAAACTAGAGTGGACATAAAAATATTAAAAATGAGTAAAGGACTTGAATACACAGACATTTCTCCAAAGATCTACAAATGATCAGTAATCACACAAAAAGATATCCATCACTGATAATTAGGGAATTGCAAATCAAAACCACAATGAGATGCTATCTCAAACCCATTAGGACGGCTTGTATTTTAAAACTCTTAAAACAAAGAGAAAATGGTAGGTGTTGAGTACTTGTAGGAATCAAACAGAAAATGACAAATCTTGGGTATCGGCACGATTGTATATCCAATAAGATTAAAAGCTGGAATTTAGATACATATATACACATGCTCAGAGCACTGTTACTCCTGATAGCTAAAAGGTGGAAGCAGCTCCGGTATCCATATATGGGTGAATGGATAAACAATATACAGTATATACATGTAATGGAATATTATGCAGCCTTGAAAAGAAAGGAAATTCAAAACATACTACAACATGAATAAACCTTGATAATCTTATACTAAGTGAAATAAGCCAGTCACAAAGGGACAAAATACTCTATTATTCTCAGTACTTAGAGTAGCAAAATTCACAGAAATAGAATGATGGTTGCCAGAGGCTGGAGGCCAGGGTAAAAGGGAGTTACTCTTTAATGGATACAGAGTTTCAGTTTTGGAAAATGAAACTACCCTGGAGATGATGGCAAAATTTGCATGATAATGGGAATGAAGTGTATTTCATTGCCCTGAAATACACACTTAAACTATGTTAAATGACAAATTTAATGTTTTGTGTATTTTAACATAAGGATAAAGTAATTCTGCAAATTAGTTTGTTTCTAATATTGTCAAAACTAAAAAAGTGAATTCTAACTGGAAATCTGTGCTTCACTTTTCCTTTCCAACTCACGAATAGATTATGAAAAAGTTTGTAGCACCTGCCCTATTTTCTTAACCTTTTATCTTTTATTCTAATAAGCTGATAAATGTAGACTATACACCAATAAAATTAAAATGTCAGCTTTCCGTGATGTCCATAGTCTTTTAAAATTTTTCATACTGGATCAAGGGTGGCAGCCTAACAGCTGAACAAGGAAGCAAGACTTGAGATCAGACGACAAAAGAAAGACACTAGGGAGATCACAATGAATCAGAGATCACAGATGTAAGCAAAATCAACAGAACATAAAA
The DNA here is from genome assembly GCA_004023965.1 of Spilogale gracilis. Lineage (NCBI taxonomy): Eukaryota > Metazoa > Chordata > Mammalia > Carnivora > Mephitidae > Spilogale > Spilogale gracilis. Next base: position 76,831 of record PITA01008275.1, on the reverse strand, counting down.
TTAAAGTTCAGAGTATGGTGGGAGATATATGTATATAATTACAAGCCAGAAATCTACAGAATCTAAGCATCAAGAAAAATGCCACACAAAGCAATCACTGCTCAAAATCGAAAGCACTAAGCAAAAATATGGACTGCAGTAACCCGGGGAAATGAGACCTACTGTGATGGGCTTCCCCGTATAATTTAAAAGACCTCATCTCTTCTCTACGCTTGCCCACTTGCACCAATGGCAACCGACACAAGAGGTCTAATAGAATGATAGTAAGAATTATTGACAGAGTTATTTTTTACCTACAGCACATGCCAATATTAATAATAACAAGAACTAGCATCTGCACTTGTCACCCTGCTTCTATCTAAACAGTGATGGTTGTAGATTTTTCTGTACCTGGGTTGGGTTGTGGTCCTAAATACTTGTAATAATAATGTTAAACTTCAGTGATTTAAGATTCATGCCTTTAACTACTTATAAAGTAGGTAAAAATAACAAAAGTTTATAAAGAGGGCCAACTTTTAACTACTAAATTCACAAAAACTACACTGCTAATGCACAGTCCTTTATAAAAGGAATAATCCATGTAAAGAACCAATATTAAATGCAGCATTGATGGCTTACAATAGATAAAAAATGGAATCAATTTAAATATTCAGTTGTAGGGAGATAATTATTTTAAAATATTGTAGCAACATGATAACATTTATAAGCAGTAAGTGCAGAAAATGCAGGATAAAAAACGATACACTAAAATCACAACCATTTAAAAACAAATCCATAAGACTTAGAGACCACACATACCTGTGGGTAAATGAAAAGATAAGTGTTTTGTTTTTTTAAAACTTTATGTAATGATACTAATGTTAGTTTAATAAGAAATGCATGGCTTTAACTGGAATGGGTTTAGGAGCTTTTATGCAAACAATATTTACAATATTTTAGTAATATCTGGGAAACTTCTAAGGTAAATTCTGTTACCTCTACTTAGGAGAAGGAGGGAGGAGAGGAAAGGGAAGATGAGGTGGAAGAGGAAAAGTAATGATGATGGTAGTCGTAGTAAATTATGGTTAAACTGGTCAGTTATCAGATAGCAGATTTGAGATTTGAAAAGGAATTGGTCTGCCTCTGAAACCTGCCATCTTTTTTTTTTTTTTTAAGATTTTATGTATTTATTTGACAGAGAGAAACACAGCTAGAGAGGGAGCACAAGCAGGAGGAGTGAGATAGGGAGAAGCAGGCTTCCCGCCAAGCAGTAAGACCAATGCGGGCTCGATCCTGGGACTCTGGGATCATGACCTGAGCCAAAGGCAGATGCTTAATGACTGAGCCACCCAGGCGCCCCAAACCTGCCATCTTTCTATTATGCTTCTCCATGTTCTACCCCGTGTCGCCTCCGTGACTTGGAGCCCCATGTGTTTCTCCAGGATACCAGCTTTCATTTCTGATGAAGAGTGACCAGTAGGTGTGTCCCTAAATGCAAAAGCCTTCAAATCTTTCCTATTTTCTTACCCATTCCCCATAGAGGTTTCATTTTCTTCTCCAACTCTAGTTTGTTTTATATCAACAAAATTTAAAGGTTGGGTGAAGAAAGTGTATTACCTCAATATCTGTATATTCATGCTAAAATTTTTTAAACTTTTATTTGTGAAGTAATGTTAGACTTAAAAGTTGCAGAAATAGCACAGAGGTTCCTATCTCTAACCAGCTTCTGCTCACATTAACATTTGGCATATCGTAGTAAAATGATCAGTACCAGGAAATTAATATTGGTACAGTACTATTAATTAAATCATATATCACATTTAAATTTCACCAGTGTTTCACTAATGTCCTCTTAACATGTCAGGATCCAGTGCAGGAAGAAAAACATCATTTTCGTTGTTTTTTTTTCCCTTGTTCTCTGACAGTCTGGAACAATTCTTAGTCTTTTTATAATCTTGACACTTAAGAAGAGTACTACTGATTGTTTTGTAGAAGGTCCTTTGAGTTCAGTTTTTGTCCTTTGTGTTGGTTTTTTGTCCTTCAATTTGGGTTTGATTGATGTTTTCTCATGATTGGACTGAAGTTATGAGTGTTTGGCAGAAATACCAAAGAACCAAAAATAATGTCAATAAGTCTTTTTACTGGTGATGTTAATTTTGATCACTTGATTAATCTGATATTTGCTGGGTAACTCTCTTTCCACTAGTAGTTAATATCAGAGGGAACATATTTTGAAACCATAATACCCTGTTTCTTGTCAATTTTCCATAGGCTACTCTCAGTATCATTTGGTAGATTCTGCCTGCAGCTATTATGTCTGTAGAGTTTGCCCACTACTGATGTCCTACTGGCATCTAATTGGAATCTGCAGTAGTTAAAGGGTACATACATTAGAAAAGACACATATTTTTTTTCCCTTTCTTAGACCTGTATTCCTATAGAGAATGTAAATGAATCTCTTCATATTGTCCTTTCCCTTAATCAGCATTGAATTCCCATGAAAAAATGCTAATTTCTTTCAGTAATCATGTCTCACTTTTCTCAGCCACCTCCTACTTTGAAACTAGAGTAGCATGAGCAAAAAATAAGACCATGCTATGTGCCATGAGTCTATTTCCTCCATAAGTTCTGATGGGGAAACCATCAGCAGTATTCCTCTCGGTATGATAGATGTCAACAACCAAAAGAGTCCTATTGATTTTATTAGATAACCTCTAGTTTGGGCCATTAATGAAACAAATTTGATTACATGTAAGAAAAATCTCTCCAGTTTCCTTTTTTTTTAAATTATTGTCTAACCCTTCTCATCCTGTTGTGTTTTAGAAGAATCATAATTATAGACGAGATGGCATGTTCTCATAACATCAAAGGAAGTTTCTCTCAAGCACAATAGGGGGAATTATATTGCTCTAAGAACCCCCATGCTCCTGTTCCATTAATAAGGGATTAGGTGAAACAATTTATGGAGTAGGTTTGCCTGTGCCTCTTATATTTATGTGTGTCCCTAGATAAGTCTTCCTTTAATTTCAGTTTCTCTAAAACTAAAGACCAGGCAGGTAAGTGCTCTCTAAGATCTCCTATTTCATGAAGCTTTGAAAGTAATACTTAAACTGATAGAAGCCAAGTGTAAATTAGACAGCTAAGCAGCAGCATTGGTTTTTCTAAATATATTATTATTAATTTTATTTAAGAATAACTACTTGTTTTTCTATTTTCCCACTTTCTGGAAAATAACTCTGATAAGTAGAAGGTAGGTTAAAAACTTAATCCTTAAAATGTATATATGAGTAAGTTTATTTCTATAATTTACCTATTCAAAACCTTGATATTTTATAAATTATAACAAGACATAAAAAGAGGCATGTTCATTATTTTCTCTAACATATAATAGGTATTCACAAGTGAAAGTTCTTTCCATTTACATTTGTTTTTCAGTTGGTCTATACCAAAACAATCTTAGGCAAAATTGTTTAGTAAGTCATTTTAGTCTTTGCTTTCCCTTATTTTCCTTCTTTACTACATTCCACATACAAAAGTGTGAATAGATTTAAGATAGGATCTTTGTCTTGGCCATCTCTGTATTTTTAGTGCTTGTACAGTATTGTGACATTACAAGAATTCAGAATGTTTTGGTTGAACTCAGTGGAACTGAGCAGGATGAAATGCAATGCAATATTATATCTGGTTAGGGATGAGAAATCTGGAGTTGAAAACAGAGAATTTGAGATCAAATCACAGCTCAATCACTTAGCAACTGACACACAGCATTTCCCAGGTCCTCAGACAAGAAGTTAAAAGAAAAAATATCTTTTTAAATGTTCTTAGAGAGTTTTCTTTCAGAGTAAACAATGACATACTGAACTTCCTCTTCAATGACAAAATATGTCTCCAAAATATGAAATGGTGCCATTACTGAGGCAGAAAATTTAAAGAATTTCAGGAATATAGAATGCAAATGAGATTAGATCAAATGCAAAGCAAAAGTGTCCTAATCCAATAGACACAATATAAGGTGGAGCAAATGTCAGCAAGAAAAAAGTTTCTGACACCACCAGTTCTAAGTAAAAATATCCTAGTCTTTTTTTTTTTTTTAATTTAAATTCTAGTTGACATACACAATTCACTGTTGGTTTCAGGAATATTGTTCAGTGGTTCTTCATTTACATAAAGCACCCAGTGCTCATCATAACAAGGGCACTACTTAATACCCATCACCCATATAGCCTACCCCCCACCCACCTGCCTCCATCAACCCTCAATTTGTTTCCTATCATTAAGTTTCCATCTCTCTCTTTTCCCCCTCCCATACATTCATCCATTTTGTTTAAATTTCACAAGTGAGTGAAATCATATGGTATTTATCTTTCTCTGATTGACATATTTTAGTATAAAATGCTCTAGCTCTATCCGTGTCATTACAAAAGGCAAGATTGCATTCTTTTTGACAGCTGAGTAGTATTTCACCATGTGTGTAGTGTGTGTGTGTCACACTTTCTTTTTCTACATTTCTTGAAATTTAAATTCAATTAATTCAACATATAATGTTATTAGTTTCAGAAATAGAGTTCAGTGATTGATCAGTCTTATATAATACCCAGTGCTCATTACATCACATGCCCTCTTTAATGTCCATCACCAAGTTACCCCATCCCTCAACCCACTCCCATCTAACAACCCTCAGTTTGTTTCCTATGACTATGAGTCTTATTGTCTCCCCCTCTGTCTTTGTTTTACTTTTTCTTGCCTTCCCCTACGATCCTCTGAAATTCCACATGTAATAGCTATATGATAACTCTTTCTATGACTGACTTGTTTTGCTTAACATAATACCTTCCAGTTCCATCCATGTAATTGCAAGTTGCTAGACTTCATTTTTTGATGGCTGAGTAGTATTTCATTGTATCTGTATGCACCACATCTTCATTATTTCTTCTTCAGTAGATCAGCATTTGGGCTCTTTCCATAGTTGGGTTATTGTTGATAATGCTGTTAGGAACATTGAAGTATATGTACTCCTTCGAATTTGTATTTCTGTATCCTTTGGGTAAATATCTAGTAGTGCAATTGCTGGCTGGTAGGATAGTTCTGTTTTTAGCTTTTTAAGGAATCTCCATACTGTTCTCCAGGGTGGTTGTACCAGTTTGCATCCCCACTAAGAGTGCAAGGGGGTTTCCCTTTCTCTGTATCCTCACCAATGGCTGTTGTCTCCTGTGTTGTTAATTGTAGTCATTCTGAGAGGTGTGAGGTGGTATCTCATCATGGTTTTGATTTGTATTTCCCCAATGATGCATGATGATAAGCATCTTTTCAAGTGTCTGTTAGCCATTTATATGTCTTTTTTGTTTTGTTTTGTTTTGTTTGTATGTCTTTTTTGGAAAAATGTCTGTTCATGCTTTCTACCCATTTCTTAACTGAGTAATTTTTATTTTGGGTGTTGAGTTTGATAAATTTTTAAATATATTTTGGAGGTTAACCCTTTATTACATAGACCATTTGCAAATATCTTCTCCCATTCCAAGGCTGCAGAAACTTTTTATCTTGATGAAGTCCTAATAGTTCATGTTTGCTTTTATTTCCCTTGAACCTGGCAATGTGTCTAATAAGAAATTGCTATGGCTGAAGTCAAAGAGGTTGCTGCCTGTGCTCTCCTCTGGAATTTTGATGATTTCTGGTCTCACATTTAGGTCTTTCATCCATTTTTGAAACTGTTTTTGTGTATGGTGTAAGAAAGTGATCTAGTTTCATTCTTCTGCATGCTGCTGTCCAGTTTTTCCAACACCATTTGTTGAAGAGACTGTCTTTTTTCCATGGGATACTCTTTCTTTGCTTTGTCAAAGATTAGTTGCCCACATAGTTGTGGGTCCATTTCTGGGTCTTCTATTCTGTTCCATTGATCTATGTGTCTATTTTGTGCCAGTACAATACTGCTTTGATGATTAAGGCTTGACAATAAAATTTGAAGTCTGGAATTGTAATGCCTCCAGCTTTTCCTTTATTTTTCAAGATTGCTTTGGCTATTTAGGATATTTTGTGGTTCCATACAAATTTTAGGATTGTTTGTTTTAGCTCTGTGGAAAATGCTGTTGGTGTTTTGATAGGTATTGCATTAAATGTGTAAAATTTCTTAGGTAATATAGACAAAAAATATCCTATTCTTAAAAGCTGTGCCTAACCTACTATCCCAGGAACATTTTCTTTTTCAAGTCAGCCTAATTTCTACCGAGAAGAAGATCCTCATGTGTGGGAATTAGGATCTGAAGAAAAAGAGAATATAACTGGAGATCCTAAATAAAAAGAAAGAGAAAGATTTATTTATAAAAGAAATTTGCTGAAATATTATCACCTTCTTATTTTGGAAATTAGTGGGTATATACTTTGTCTGCCTCATAAAATAGTAAAGAAAAATCTGTTATTTGCCACATACTTTAAACTTAAAAACTACTTTAATAAAATATGCTGTTAATGCTTATTTAAAGGAGGGAACAGTTGGCAAAAGAGGCCTGTATACCTCTAAAGAAAACACATACCAAGCATTTCTATTTGACCCACCTGATTCTCCATTCAAAAATATGAGAAACAACTCTGATCACCTGACACTTTAGAAAAGTAGAAACAAACACGTATTTGAAAAAGGAACATGATGTGCAAACAAAAAAAAACTGATGCAGGGGTATAAAGAAAATTAAAAAAAATCTGTAGTCCATATTCTTAAAAAGATATGAATAAAAAAAAAAGATATGAATAGTTTTTATGAGACAAGTAAAATACAACAAAGATTTATCAGGAATTAAAAATAAAATTACAAAATAATAGAATGGCTAATTAACAGGATGAATGTATCTATATACTTAGCTAATAATCACAAAGTTTATTGGGGGAAAAAGTCCCCTAGAATGGAAGACAAGGAGAAAACAATGAAAAATATCATAACATTTAGAGATATGGAACATTAGTCCACCAAAGAAACTGTTAGCAACAATGTGATAGCAGAGCATTTTCCTAATCTAAAACATTTTAGCAATTTTATACTTGCAAAATGAACAAATCTACTTTGTTACAAACAGCAGTAAAAAAATCTATATATTTCAGATATATGGTTTTGATAATGATTTACAATGGTGTTACTTACAGGAAAATGAAATTGGTTACCTACAAATGAATGAAAGTTATTGACATGACTTCCAGTCACCAACACATAAACATAAAAGGTAATGTTAAATGTCTTTTAAAATTCCAGAAAAGATAATTTTATCTAAAAATTTTATATCTAGCCAAACTAGCATCAAAATTTTGTATGTACATATGCATGTTCAGTGAAGTGAATCCTTACATATTCTACTTGAAAAAAAAATAAAAATGTCTTATGGCAAAAGGCTGGAAAAGAAAAGGAAAATGATCAACACAAAATATCACAGAAACAGACTGTAGTTGACTGCAGCCCATGAGGCATCAGTGAATCATAGGAGGAATTAAAGGACATTTCACTTCACCTTAAAAATTGGAAAATTCTCTTTCAAATACCATGTTTACTCACTTTTCTACCTATATGAACACACTGTGTATCTCTCATTTCTTCATACATGATGCAGTTAAATTGTTTTGCAAACTCAGTGTATGCACCGAACACTTTGAGCAGCCTGGGTTAGGTAAACATTTTATACTGTTTGAAACTTCTTAATCCTGTCTGTTCAGAACAATTCTGTTATATCAGAACAATTAATTTCACCACAGTGAAACCTTATTCTCCACAAGCATTTTCCCCAAAAGAAGAAAGTGTGACATTGTTCTTTCTGGAGAACTGGTCTGTCAGCACTTTCACATAGGAAGTCTTTCTGTCAAATCAGAAGAGAAAAAAGAAGTAATTTCTTTTGAATTTAGTGCAAAGAAAAATATTCAAAAAGGAAAGTTTTATAATTAGTCAATGAAGTACCTGGTACTATGAAAAGAACAAGATAAACCCATTCATGCACTATATATAAAGAAAAATATAAAATAATGAAAGTGAATGTAATTTCTTTGTGCAAAGAAGTGCCCCAAATTTGTAATTTTGTAATTCTGGAATATTGGCACCATATATCTAAGGGCCTGAATTTAAGATTATCTACACAGAAACACTAATTCACATTTTAATAAATGGGCCTTTTTTTTCTGTTCCAAATATCATAGAGAAGATGTCTTTAAAGGAGAGACCATGTTGACTCCTATCCCTTATTCATTACCATATTTTCAACTTGTCATATTTAAGTTCTTAATTCCTCCCACTGGTGTCTCAAGTACTATAGTTAGCAACAGTTTACAGAAGCTATATTATGTTTCTGTTGCTGCAATAAAAAATAATTACACATAATTCATGGTTTAGAACAACACAAATTTATAATTTTATAGTTCTTAAGGTGAGAAATCCAACACAAATCTCACTGGACTAAAATCCGTGTGTGAGCAGGGCTGTGTTCCTTCCTGGAGGCTTTAGTGGAGATGCTATTTTATTTTATTTTCTGGCTGCCACTGACCACCTACATTCAACGGTTTGGGCCCCCTTCTTTCAGCTTCAGAGCCAGCCATGTTGCATCTCTCTGACCATTCTTCTGAAGTCACAGCTCCCTCTGTCTCTGACCTCAGCCAAAGAAGGGGTCTTTTAAGAACTCATGGGATTAGATAGTCTACAAAATCTAGTATAATTTCTCATCTCAGACGGGAAATTATCATTTCTACAAGCTCCCTTTTGCCATGTAAGGTAACATGTTATAGGCTCCAGTGACTAAAATAGGATATATTTAGGGTTCCATTTTTCTGTCTATCACAGTTTACCTTCTACCCTGAAAAGCTTCACATTATTCCACATACAAAATATATTAATCCGATCACAGCATTCTAAAAAGTGTCAACCCATCATAGCAGCAACTCAAAATTCAAAACCTTGCCTAAACTTCATTAGCTCAAAAGTCTTACTTAAACTAGTCACATAAATCATTGAAATTAGATATGGGTGATGCTCCAAGAATAATCTATTCTGAGGTATCCTCTCCATCTATGGATTTTTGGAACTACAGAGACAAGTTACCCATTCCTATGGATATTGTGGTAGAGTGGGCATGAGGTAACAGTTACAGAAATTCTGGTTCAAGAACGTCAAAAACAGAAGGAAGAGGTATCATTGGTTCCAAGAAATTTCAAAATCTAGGTGGAAAGTTCCATTAGATTTCAAATCCTGGGATTAATCCTAGGTAGCTCTCAGTTCTGCCTTCCAAGGCATCCTTCATTTCTCATGAATAGTAGTACCTGTTCTGCATCCGGGTAGTCTTATCAGCCTATTTCCTTTCTATAGAAATTTCTGGTTCTGTCAACTTTAGTTTTATAGTCTCTCTGTTCCTTTCAGCTCCCCACCAGCAGTGTTTCTACTGGTTAAAATTCTGAAGACTCTTGTAGGTCTCCTGTGCATGTCATTGTATTCATCCCATAAGACAAGATCTTCCACAGATCTATTTTAGATAATCTCATCTCTATGTTTGGCTTTTGTGGTATGTCCTAAAGATAATGCGAGAGATTCCCAGATGCTTGCCAATTAGGTAGAGGTTATATGTGAGAAGAAGAAAGCGTGACATTGTTCTTTCTGGAGAAAGAATTTTTTAAATCTCCTCAAAGAGCCATTGGTTTGAATGAATATTATGACATTTTGCTTTTCTGATATACATACAAAAAGTGCTACAGTCCCATAAGTGGCTTTTTCTTCTGAAATGTGATTTACTAGTGGTCAATCTCTTAATTTTAATGATTTTTTTTCCAGTCTGCCTACTGAGAATTTTTTTGTTTTGTTTTGTTTTTGTCTGTTCAATAATTCTTGCTCCATTTCTTTCCCTTCTACCATTTCACTATAAGCAACAAGACACAAGGCTTCATCTTCGACACTCTGTTTAGACATCTCCACAGTTAAATGCATAATCATTTGTTGTTTCTGCTCCCCACATATGTGAAGGACCCAATTTTGCTAAGCATTCTGCCATTCTACAGCAAAGATTTTCTTCCTTCTAGTTTCCAGTAACGTGTTCCTGCTTTTCTTACCAGCTGTTCTTTTGTGTCCATATTTTTTAATAACATTCTCTTCACAGTGATTTTGTATTCTCTAAGGTGAATTATGTTTTCTCAGACCTGTTCCTCACTTTTTTCTGGGTCCTCACTAAGGGTAGTTTACATCAGTATTTTGACTGTTCAAGGAAATATAGTCATTTTATTATTCTTTTTTTTTTATTTTTTTATTTTTTCAGTGTTGCAAGATACATTGTTTATGCCCCACACCCAGTGCTCCATGCAATACATGTTCTCAATACCTACCACCAGGCTCTACTCATCCTCCCACTCCCTTCCCTTCCAAAACCTTCAGTTTGTTTCTGAGTCCAAAGTCTCGCATGTTTCATCTCCCTCCTTGATTTACCCCAATTCACATTCCCTTTCCTTCTCCCATTGTCCTCCATGTTACTCCTTATTCTCCACAAGTAAGTGAAACCATATGATATTTGACTTTTCCTGCTTGGCTTATTTCACTCAGCATAATCTCCTCCAACCCTTTATAGTCCATGTTGCTATAAAAGTTGGGTATTCATCCTTTCTGATGGAGGCATAATATTTCATTGTATATATGTACCATATCTTCTTTATCCATTCATCTGTTGAAGGGCACCTTGGCTCTTTCCACAGATTGTGGCCATTGCTGTTATGAACATTGGGGTACATATGGCCCTTCTTTTCACTACATCTGTATCTTTGTGGTAAATACCCAGTAGTACAATTGAGGGTCATAGGGTAGCTCTATTTTTAATTTTGTAAGGAATCTCCACACTTTTTCCAAAGCAGCTGTGCCAACTTGCATTCCCACCAGCAGTGTAAGAAGGTTCCCCTTTCTCCACAGCCTCTCCAAAAACGTGTTTCCTGTCTTGTTAATTTTGGCCATTCTGACTAGTGTAATGTAGTATCTCAATGTAGTTTTGACTGGAATTTCCCTGATACGTAATGATGACAAACACTTTTTTCATGTGTCTTTAGCCATTTGTATGTCTTCTATGGAGAAGTGCCTCTTCCTGCCTCCTGCCCATTTTTTGATGTGTTCACCTTCTTTTTGGTTGTTGAGTTTGAGGAGTTCTTTATAGGTCTTGGATATCAGACTTTTGTCTGTAGTGTCATTTGTGAATATCTTCTCCCATTCCGGGGGTTGCCTCTGTTTTGTTAACTATTTCCTTTGCTGTGCAGAAGCTTTTTATTTTGATGAGGTCCCAAAAGTTCATTTTCACTTTTGTTTCCTTTGCCTTTGGAGCTGTGTCTTGAAAGAAGTTGCTGTGGCCGATATCAAAGAGATTACTGCCTATGTTGGATTTTAATAGATTCCTGCCTCATATTGAGGTCTTTCATCCATTTCGAGTTTATCTTTGTGCAATGTGTGAGAATTGTTGAATTTCACTCTTCTATATGTTGCTGTCCAATTTTCCCAGCACCTTTTATTGAAGACACTGTCTTTTTTCCACTGGATATTTTTTCCTGCTTTGTCAAAGATGATTTGACTGTAGAGTTGTGGGTCCATATCTGGACTCTGTATTTTGTTTCATTGGTCTATGTATCTGTTTTTGTGCCAGTACCATGCTGTCTTGGTGATCACAGCTTTGTAATAAAGCTTGAAATCAGGCAATGCAATGCCCCCAGCTTTGTTTTTCTTTTTCAACATATCCTTAGCAATTCAGGGTCTTTTCTGGTTCCATATAAATTTTAGGACTGTTTGTTCCAGCACTTCGAAAATTGTTGGTTGAATTTTGATCAGGGTGGCATTGACTGTATAGGTTGCTCTAGGCAGTATAGACACTTTAACAATGTTTATTCTTCCCATCCATGAGCATGGAATGCTTTCTCATCTTTTTGTGTATTCTTCAATTTCTTTTCTTTTATTTTTTTTAAGATTTTATTTGACAGAGAGAAACACAGCTAGAGAGGGAACACAAGCAGAGGGAGTGAGAGGAGGAGAAGCAGGCTTCCTGTTGAGCAGGGAACCTGATGCAGGGCTCAATCCCAGGACTCCAGGATCATGACCTGAGCCTAAGGCAGACACTTAATGACTGAGCCACCCAGGTGCCACCTTCAGTTTCTTTCATCAGTTTTTTGTAGTTCCTCGAGTACAGATCCTTTACTTCTTTGGTTAGGTTTATTCCAAAGATTCTTATGGTTTTTGGTGCTATAGTAAATGGAATCGATTCTCTGACTTTCTTTTTTGTATTTCATTGTTAGTGTATAAGAATGCAACTGATTTCTCTGCATTGATCTTGTACCCTGCCACATTACTGAATTGCTGTATGAGTTCTAGTGGTTTGGGGGTAGAGTCTTTTGAATTTTGCACATAAAGTATTATGTTATCTGCGAAGAGAGAGAGTTTGATTTCTTCTTTGCCAATTTGAATAACTTTTATTTCTTTTTGTTGTCTGATTGCTGTTGCTAGGATTTCCAAGATTATGTTGAATAATAGTAGCAATAGTGGACATCCTTGTTTTGTTCCTGATCTCAATGGGATGGCTGTCAGCTTTTCCCCATTGAAAATGATATTCACCATAAATCTAACCTTTTTCTATTCTCCTCAAAATCTTTCCAGTCTATTCCTGTGAACTTTAAGGGAGAATCTGATTCGTTGTCTTTCCTAGCTTTTGATAGTTAACCACATATCTCATCTCTTCGCCTATTTCATTTATAAATCCAGCAATATGGCATCTCTCTGACCATTCTCACATCCTTTTTTTTTTTTTTTTTTCTTTTCCCTGACTAGCTGGAAAAGATTGTCTTCTTTTAATGCTACATGTGATTAGATTTGGCCCTGGATATGTACGGCAATCTTTTCATCTCAAGACCCTTAACTTTAATCATATCTGCAAAGTCCCTTTTGTCTTGTTAGATAACATACATACAGTTTCTGTGGAGGAGGATTAGAATGTGGACATTTTTTTGAGCCATTTTTCTTCCTACTGCAGGTAACCTCACCTGAATAGATTTGATCACTAACAGGAGCTTCTTTTTCTCTTGGACTCCTTTCTGCCCCCACACCTCTAGTTTTCTAATATTTGAAAGAGTGTGGCCACATGTCCAATTATGTGATCAATTAGCCTTGCTCCCTTGATCTCTGTGGGTTTGTTGGCATCTGACAATGGATATTGACACAGATTATTGTAGATCTTTTTGAAGCTTGGGTTCCCTAGAAAATGGACTTCAAAGTAGAATGTACATTGTAGGAAGTTTATTAGAGAGTGTTTTGGATATCTCCACTCTGGAAAGAGAAGGAAAGAAGCAGCTTGGTTTGGTAGAGAAGATGATCAGGCTACAATATAATCTCACCAAAAGCCTCAGATGGCCATATATTGGAGAAGGATATTCTAAAGCAAGGTTTACCCTTTAGATTATTCTGTGTTACAGTGACAGGACCAGGCCTTAATTCTGTGGAATTCACAAATTCTTGAATGCAGGCTGCCCAAAAAGAAGTAAGGCAGTCTCTCCAATGCAGGACAATTTCCAGAGGGGGCTAGCAGTTGAGAGCCATCAGACAGTAGCACTCATAGCAGCTGGAGAAATAAGCTTTTCAGTCCTGAAGGGGGATCAGGAAAGGGCATCACACCATCTCCTATTCCTCCAGAGTTTGACTTCTTAACCTAGATCTGATCTTTGACACATATATTCTTAAAATATATGCTAAATGTTTCTCTAGTGATGATGTCTGCCCAAGCCTCTCATACTGCTATTATAGAAAATTTGTGTTAAAATTGAGCATTTGCTTGTTGATATATACCTCTCCCAGTACCATTCCCTCCCTCTTGTTAACAAATTATTCCTAATCATCCTGGGTCATTGGAGGCTTGATGTACTAAAATAAATTGGGTGGAGCTAAAGAAGGCAATTTCCCCTTACACAGGACTATTGTCTGCAATAATCCAACATTCAATTTAGTCCACAGAGTGGGATGCTGTTAGGTAAGAGGAAGCCCATACTTCACATCTTAAAGTTACCTGCAAATGAGAAGTGGAACTGAGAATTCTTTCTTTTTCATTATCCTGTGCTCAATGACCAGGTAGATTGGAGTCAGAGCTGTATTAAAATTCAAGATACAACATTTACTGATTTTGATTCATGGCAAAAAATCTTAATCACATTGATCCTCACTTCCTTTACTTGCAAAATTTAAATACTATTACCTTAATACTGTCTATATGCTGAAAACATAGTGACTCTGCAGGTGGTACAGAATTATTATTCATTATGTGTTTTTTTTTCTAGGTCATAATTAGGTCTTTAATAAACTTTCACTTCTGTTTCCCTTACCTCTGTCTATTGGCCACCATCCTCATTATGCATTAGTATGTATATATTTATTATAGGCATAGAAATATAAAAATTTAGCACAGAGAATAGCTGTTTCAAGAAAATACAAAAGATTTTAGGTAAACTGAAATATATAATATGCTTTATTTGCATCTTTATAGGTACCTTCATTTTTAGGAACATAAATTGTATATATAAACAAAAAACTAGAACCTAAAAATTTAGATCCTTGATTTAAATTGAAGACACATGAGCCATTAGTTATGTTATACCTCTGTAAAACAGACATAGAGACAAATTATATTTGTTATTTTCAAATTTTAGAGGATATGTATTCCTAAATTAGAGCTATAATAAATTTGCTTTAAAAGGAAAAGTATCTTCTGAGCTTTTTAAAAAAAGATTGTAATTAGAGTTAGTTAACATACAGTATTATAGTAGATTCTGGTATACAATATAGTGATTTGACACTTCCATACTTCAACCAGTGCTCATCATGACAAAGGTACTCCTTCATCCCCATCACCTATTTCTCCTATCCCCACACCCACCTCCCATCAGGAAACCATCAGTTTACCATCAGTTTGTTTTCTATATTTCTGTTTCTTGGTTTGCTTCTCTCTTTTCTCCTCTTTGCTTATTTGTTTTGTTTCTTAAGTTCTACATATGAGGGAAATCCTATGGGATTTGTTTTTCTCTGACTTCTTTCACTTAACATTGTACTCTGTAGCCCCATCCATGTCATTGCAAATGGCAAGATGCCATTGTTCTTTATGGATGAGTAATATTCCATTGTATATATGCACCACATCTTCTTTATCCACTCATCAATTGATGGACACTTGGGCTGCTTCTGTATCTTGAATATTGTAAATAATATTGCAATAAACAAAGGGGTGCATGTATCCTTGTGAATTAGTGTTCTTGTATTTTTGGGTAAATATCCAGTAATGCAATGACTGGATCATAGAGTAGTTCTATTTTTAACATTTTTTAAAAGATTTTATTTATTTGACAGAGAGAAGCACAGCTAGAGAGGGAACACAAGCAGGGGGAGTGAGAGAGGGAGAATCAGGCTTCCCTCTGAGTGGGGATCCTGATGTGGGACTCCATCCTAGGACTCTGGGATCAAGACTTGAGCCAAAGGTAGATGCTTAACAACTGAGCCACCCGGGCGCCCCTATTTTTAACTTTTTGAGGAATCTTCACACTGTTTTCCACAGTGATTGCACCAGTTTGCATTCCTACCAACAGTGCAAGAGAGTTACCCCTTTCTCTGCATCCTTACCACACTTGTTTTTTGTGATGTTGATTTTATCCATTCTGACAGGGGTGAGGAGATAACTCACTGTGGTTTTGATTTGTATTTCCCTGATGGTAAGTGAAGATGAACATTTTTTTCATGTATCTGTTGGCCATCTATATGTCTTCTTTGGATAAATGTCAATTCATGTCTTCTGCTCATTTTTAATTAGATTATTTTTTAGGTGTTTCAGTCTTATACATTCTATATACATATTTGATAACTCTTTATCAGATATGCCATTTGCAAATATCTTCTTCCATTCTGTAGGTTGACTTTTAGTTTTGTTGATTGTTTCCATCACTGTGCAGAAGTTTTTTTTACTTTGATGAAGTCCCAATAGTTTTATTTTTGATTTTTGCTTCCTTGTCTCAGGAGACATATATAAAAGAGGTTGTGACAGCCACTGTCAAAGAGGTTACTGTCTGTATTCTCCTTCAGGGTTTTAATGGTTGCTTGTCTCACATTTAGGCCTCTCATCCATTTTGAATTTTTTTTTTTTGTATGGTGTGAGAGTGGTCCAGTTTCATTATTTTGTATGTTTCTGACCAGTTTTCTCAACCCTAGTTGTTGAAGAGACTGTCTTTTTTCCATTGGATATTCTTTCCTATTTTGTTAAAGATTAATGGACAATTATGGATTTATTTCTGGGTTTTCAGGTTTTATTATTATTATTATTGATCTAGATGTCTGTTTTTGTGCCAGTACCATACTGTTTTGATTACTACAGCTTTATAATATAACATGAAGTTTAGAATTGTGATGCCTCCAGCTTTGCTTTTCTTTCTCAAGTTGCTTTGGCTATTTAGGGTCTTTTTGTGGTTCCATGAAAGTTCTAGGATTGTTTTAGCTCTGTGAAAAATGCTGTTGGTATCTTGATAAGGCTTGCATTAAATATGTAGATTGTTTTGGATAGTACAGAGTTTTGTTTTGTTTTTTAAGATTTTTATTTATTTGACAGAGAGAGAGAGAGATCACAAGTAAGCAGAGAGGCAGGCAGAGAGAGAGAGAAGAGGAAGCAGGCTCCCTGCTGAGCAGAGAGCCTGATGCAGGCCTTGATCCCAGGTCCCTGAGGTCATAACCTGAGCTGAAAGCAGAGGCTTTAACCCACTGACCCACCCAGGTGCCCAGGTAGTACAGTTTTTAACAAAATTTTTCTTCCAATTCATGAGCATGGAATGTTATTTTTATCTCTTCGTGTTGCTTGAATTTTTTTTACCATTGTTTTATAGTTTTCAGAATATAGTCCTTTCCCCTCTTTGGTTAGGTTTATTCCTGGGTGCCTTATATATTTTGGTACAATTATAAGTGGGATGTTATCTTAATTTCTCTTTATGCTGCTTCATCATTGGTGTATAAAAATGCAGCATTGCATGGAGCGCTGGATGCTATATATAAACAATGAATCTTGGAACACTACATCAAAAACTAATGACATACTGTATAGTGACTAACATAACAGAATTAATAATAATAATAATAAAGAAATACAACAGATTTATGTACACTGATTTTGTACCCTGAAACTTTACTGAATTCATTTATCAGTTCTAGCAGTTTTTTGGTGATCTTCAGGTTTTCTATATAGAGTATTGTGTCATCTGCAAATAGTAAAATTTTACTTCTTCCTTACTGAGGGATGTCTTTAATTTCTATTTTGCTGTCTGATTGCTGTAACTATGATTTCCACTACTATGTTGAATAAAGTGGTGAGAGTGGACATTTTGTCTTATTCCTGACCATAGGAGAAAAAGCTCTCCATTTTTCCCAATTAAGGAATAAGTTAGCTCTGCATTTTTCACTTATGACCTTTATTATGTCATAGTATATTCCCTCTAAACCAACTTTGTTGATGGTTTTTATCATGAATGGAGGTTGTATTTTGTCATATGCCTTTTCTATATCTATTAAAATGATTGTGTGTTTCTTGTCCTTTCTCTTATTGATGTGATGTGTCATGATAAATGATTTGCTAATATTGAACCAACCTGGCAAACCAGGAATAAGTACCACTTGATCATGGTGTTTGATTTTTTTTAAATATATTGTTGGATTCAGCTTACTAGTATTTTGTTAAGGATTTTTACATCCATGTTCATTAGGGATATCAGTCTGTAGTTCTGTTTTTTAGTGGAGTCTTTATCTTTTTTTTAGTATCAGGGTAATGCTGGCCACAAAGAGTGAATGTAGAAATTTCACTTCCTTGTCTATTTTTTTGGAATTGTTTGAGAATAATGGGTATTAATTCTTCTTTAAATCTTTGATAAAATTCATCTTTGAAGCCATCTGGTCCTGGTGTTTTGTTTTTTGGGAATTTTTTTGTTGTTATTGTTACTGATCAATTTCTTTTCTGGTAATTGGTTTGTTCACATTTTCTATTCATCTATATGTCTCTAAGAATTTACCCATTTTTTTCTAGGTTGTCCAATTTGTTGACATACAGTTTCTCATAATACCCTCTTACAATTGTTTGCATTTCTGTGGTGTTTGTTATTTCTCCTCTCTCATTTTTTATTTTATTTATTTGAGTCCTTTTTCTATTTCTCTTGATAAGTCTGGCTAAAATTTATCAATTTTATTTATTTTTTCAAATAGCCAACTCCTGGTTTTATTGATCTGTTTTATTTTGTTTTTTTGTTTTGTTTTTTGTTTTAGTTTCTATATCATTTATTTATTTTCTAGTCTTGATTATTTCCTTCCTCCTGCTGGTTTTAGGTTGTGTTGGTGGTTCTCTTTGTAGTTCCTTTAGGTGTAAGGTTAGGTTGCTTGAGATTGTTCTTGCTTGCTAAGTTAGGCCTGTATTACTACAAACTTTCCTCTTGGAACCACTTTTGCTGCATCCAAAACTTTTTGACCCATTGTGTTTATATTTTCATTTGTTTCCAGATTTTTTTCTTGTAGTTGACTTCTAGTTTCATAGCACTGTGATCAGCACAGATGAATGATATGTCTTCAATCTTTTTGAATTGGTCGAGGCTTCTTTTGTGGCCTAATATGTGATCTATTCTGGAGAATGTTCCTTGTGCTCTTGAAAGGAATATGTATATTAAATTGATGGTCATTTAAATTTGAAACTATTATTTTCTCCTCCCCACATTTTAGGCATATGGTGTCATATTTTGCAACCTTTTATTTTGTGTGTTTAATGACTAACATTTTATGAAAATACTCATTTTTACTCCTTTTGTGTTTCCTACCTTCATAGTGTCACTTTTGATGTTTCCTTTCCACTCAAAGAATCCCTCTAAATACTCCTTGCAGGGATGGTTTAGTGGTCATAAACTCCTTTAATTATTCTATGTCTGGGAAACTCATTATAACTATTTCCATTCTGAAAATGGCCTTGCAGATAGAGCATTTTTTTGGCTGCAGATATTTCCCACTCAACACTTTGACTATATCATGCCACTCCGTTCTGGCTTTGAAAGCTTCTGCTGAAAAATCCCCTGATAGACATATGGAATTTCCCTTATATGTAATGGTCTTCTTTTGTCTTGCTGCTTTTAAAATATTTTCTTTATCACTGTATTTTGCCATTTTAGTTATATGTCTTGGTGTGGATCTGCTTTTGTTGATTTTTCTTGGGGAGTTTATCTATGCCTCCTGGATTCTGATAAATGTTTTATTCCCACATTAGAGATGTTTACAGCTATTATCTCTTCAAATAATTTTTTTGCCCCCTTTGCTCTCTCTTCATTTTCTGGGACTCCTATAATGTGAATGTTACTTTGTTTGATGGTCGTTGAGTTCCCTGTTTGTTCTTTTTCCATAATTATTTTTCTCGTTCATCCTGATTACTTTAATTACTCTGGCTTTTAGGCCATTAATTTATTTCTCTGCTTCTTCAAGCCAGCTGTTAATTACATCAAGTGTAATTTATTGTTTTCTCTATCTCTGATTGGTCCTTTTGTATCTCTGTTTTAAGAGTCTCACTGATGTCTTTTACTCTTTTCTCAAGTCCAAAGAGTATCCTAGTGATCATTGTTTTAAATATTCCATCCTCATGTTACTTGGGTCTGTTTCACTTAGATCTCTAGCTGTGGTTTTGTCTTGTTCTTTCATTTGAATAAGTATTTTCTATTTTGTCTATCTCTGTGCCTATTTCTCTGTGTTAGGAAAGTCAGTTTTACCTCCAGTTTTGTGGGTAATGGCCTCATGGAGAAGAGGTCCTGTGGTGCCCTGCTGTGTGTGCTGTCCCTTGTTCCCTGGGGCCTAACACTTCAGGGAATATCTTCTATATGTGCTGCATGTGCTCTGCTGTTCTGTCCTGGCCGTTTTATCCTTGAGGCCAGTTGTCAGCAGAGGCTCTCTGCTTTGTGGGCAGTGTTTGGTCCATTGCCTGACTGTGGGAAATTTTAACTAAGTGTTTCCTGGTCTGCTTGGCAAATGAGAGCTATAGATACTGCTACCAGAACTGAGGCTTCACAAAACTCTCAGGTTGGGAGACCTAGTGTTGGCATGGGTTTGGGTGGTCTTCTGAATGTGTGTGTGTCAGGGGTGGGGGACTGATGGTGTTGGGACTGAGACAAGCATGGCTGGGAAGGGCAGTTCCACCAGAGTGTGGGGGTCGGGAGGGGTTTGATGTAAGCAAGTTATGTATTGAGTGTCAGATGCTGATTTGCCCTGCCTTCTCTCCAAAAACAGCCCCAGTGCCCTCTGGGCTCTATCTGAGCCAAGCCCACTGGCCTTTAAAACTCCAGGGTTTAAGCCTCATTGCTTATAAACACTCAGAAAATGTCGCTTCTTGCTTTCCAAACCAATTGCTGTGAGGATTCTTTTTCCCCTGTAAGCTCCCTATGTGTTAGTTTGTTTCTCACTATTCTCTGTGACCACAGCAACCCTCTCCCACCCCCCCAACCACCACCTCCAATAGGAGCTATGGTCTGTTTCTCTCCCAAATGTGTTTCACTGCTCTTCTTACCTTCTTTGATGTGGTCCCTTTTCTACTTTTAGTGGTGGAGTTTGTTCTGCCAGTCTCCAGATAGATTTCTGGTATTTATGATGATTTGATAGTTACCTAGTTGTATTCATGGGACAAGGCAAACCTAGGGTCCTTCTATTCTGTTACCATCTTCCCCTCTCCATCTGTCTTCTGAGGTTTTAAAAAAATTTTTTTTCATAATCATCAAATCAAAGTGCTTTCCCCTGAGGAAATGTGCATAACCAGAGAATTTTGAACACTATTTTTAAGGCACATGAAACCCTTGAGGTAGATGCATAATTTTCACACATTTGCTATCAAAATTTTAAATTTTTATGTGTAGTATAAATATGGTTTAACAACCTTGTGTATATGCACATCTATACATACCTATGCACATAAAGAAAACAAAATGTTTGTGGGACAGCACCTATACTTACACATGCTATGCACTCTGATTTTTGCTGTTCTGTTCTATGTTACGAATACTGTTACCTAGCCCTCTAACTTGATCTTATGACCCACTACTCCATCATAACCCATAAATGGGTCAATTCACAGCTTGAAAAATACTGTTGTAAGTCTCACAGGATTCCATATTAAAAAGTAATGCTCAGGGGCTAAGCTAAAAATATAGCTATAAGCTGTTGTGCCATAGGAATTAGGTGTATTTTACTTCTGTTCATTTTATAATTCTTAACACAGGGAAAGATTGGAAGCCATCACCATTAAAGGAAACTCAATCAGGCCTCTGTATATGTTTGAGTGTGTGTGTCTATCTAGAGAGAATTACAGTTGAGAAAATTCTGAAGCCAATTTGAAATGTGATGCCCTAAAAACACCAATAGATGCACTATTTTTCAAGTAGAAGCTTGTCTAATTTCAGTTCCTGAGATAGTCTATTGTTTTTATGTATTTTCGTGTCTTAAATTATCTTCTTAGACTTAAAAAGAAATATAGATATGTATGAATTAAACCCAACTTATGTGTATCACCAGTTTATTTCTTAATTTTATAGCTATTTCATTCCTTTGCTTCAAAATAGAAGAAATCAAAAGCATGTAAAAAACAGAGTCAGGACCTGTTTCCATGCATTCACCTTGCTTTCAGGACATACGTGTGTGACAGAACTGCTGATTACATTTCTAACTCATACTTCAAAGGGACACCAGATTATGCATCATTTGAAAGTGACTTTATATAATCCAATGCTGGGGACACTGCTAGTTTCATAATCAAATCACAAGCCATAAAATTCAAAACTGGGCTAATATCACTCACCTTTTGTGTTTTTGCCTTCCTGCCAGATTCAAGGTATAAGTAGCACATTTACAAGTAATGTTATCATTCCTGCATCCTAAAACTGTATTCTATTTTTAGGTAGAAATGGACAATGTGTTTTTTTAATTAGTATGCATACTTAGTAAGGGATATTACATTAAGATATACTTATATAGATCAACAGTTATGTGTGTGTGTATTCATTCCAAAGGCAGGTTTGGGAATTTTTTTTTTTTTAATAAATTCTGGAGCTATTTAAAAATTTCAACAGTCAATGCCTGTATATAGGGGCATACTCCAAGCACAGCCACCATCCAGTTACCACTTCTCTCACAGCATCCACTTGTGCTTTTCTCCTAGCAAACTGTGATTAGAAAAGTTACTCAAGGGGCACCTGGGTGGCTCATTCAGTTGAGTGGCTGCGTTCAGTTCAGGTCATGATCCTGGAGTCCTGGGATCGATCAAGCCTCACATCCGGCCCCGCATCATGCTTCCTGTTCAGTGAGGATTCTGCTTCTCGCCCTGCTTTTGTCCTTTCTCTCTATCTCAAATAAATTTAAAAAAAATTTTAAAGGTATTCAATAAATTATGCTTTCCTCAGTTATGAGGGACTAACAACATGCCAGTATTTGCTATACTTTTTAGAGGTTTACAGATTTTTTTAAAAAGGATTATCCGGAAGACAACTACTATAAATATTCTTTGTCTATATTATATTATTACTGTGGTGTATTGCTTTATTATGATTTTCAAGATTTAGCTATAAGACTCATACCACTTACTTTTTGTCAGTCTCCTAAGTTGTTGCCGTACCTCTTGTGCTCTTCCTCTTCCCCTCCTCCTCCTACTTTTCATCCTCTTTCTCCTCTTCCTTCATCATTAATTATCTTTATAACAAGCCCTATCAGGTAAGCACTATTATTTTAGTCATCTGTGTAATGTCACACAGCATGTACATAGCAAAGCCTGAAACACTTTGTTGCGGTTTTTAACATTGTCAGTTAGTAGTAGGTACAAGTCAGCCATTGTTTTAGTAGCTGAACAATCCTGGATATCATTCATCAGCCTGTGGAATTCTAACCTGTTCACAAACATAAATACCAACCAAAAGACTTTTATAAATGTGTTTTTGTCTGTTGTGGCTCATAGGTTGTTTGTTTAAAGGTACCAACAGCTCAATTTCTATCAGTAATTGACTTGCCTTTCAGGGCTTGAGATACTTTTCAAGGAATATTTGAATTCATGCAAAAAAATAAAGATAGATATTTGTAATTGATTGACCCACTTGCTGACTAACAAGAATGACAAGTCAGTGAAAAACACCCAAATTTTATCTCATAGAGGAAGTGTATGTGGTACATTTTATCATGCTGTACGCTTGCTACTGGTGGTGGGGATTATAGCAAGTTTCTTTTCCTCCCCACTCTTTGTCAATTTGGACTTTTTTCTCTTTCTTCCCAAGGAGAATGATGTGACTGAAATTCTCCTATAGAATATCTATAAAGTCTCTTCCAAGAGATATCAAAATTCCCAAGGAATTTCATTTACCTAGTTGATAGGGGCGATCTTTATTGTTAAAGTATATGTAATAAAAAATGTGATAGAAAATATATAAAATCAGGGCGCCTGGGTGGCTCAGTGGATTAAAGCCTCTGCCTTCGGCTCAGGTCATGATCTCAGGGTCCTGGGGTCGAGGCCCGCATCGGGCTCTCTGCTCAGCGGGGAGCCTGCTTCCTCCTCTCCCTCTGCCTGCCCCTCTGCCTGCTTGTGATCTCTCCTCTCTGTCAAATAAATAAATAAAATCTTTAAAAAAAAAAAAAAAAAAAAAAAAAAGAAAATATATAAAATCAGAATTTCTAAATGTAATGGTGTGGTTAAGTAAGTCTGAAGAACTTTAGATGCTAAAACGCCTTTTGAATTGTAAAATATTCATGAAACTATTAGAAGAAATCCTGTAATCAAGAAAAGAAATTATGTAAGCATTTCCTGAAACTTCTGGAAATGAAGTCTTCCTCTTTTCCTTTAACAGTTCAATTAGTGTCTTCTCTATTGCTTTAAATGAAAAATGTAATCATTAATGTTTGAAGTTGCTCTAATTTTTGATAAATTTAATATCCTTACTAAGTAGTGGTTTACTCCTATTCACTTAGTGATGATTAAACAAGAGTGTCTTTGTAAAGTTCCTAATTGGTAGCATTTTATGACAAGATGGGTAGTTCCTTGATACAACTTTATTTAAGAGTTTAGGACCTGAAGATAGCTGGTCTGATCTCATCTTCCTCCAGAAACTTCTAAGTGTATTATCTTAAGGCTTGGGATATATCATATAAGACTAAGTTGCTTTATCTGAAACCATGGTTTTCAGTAGTATCTATCTCAGAGAATTGAGGTGAATATATAGTGGTATAATGCATAAAAACTACTTGGAAACTTTCTGGAACAAAATGCATGTTTTTTAAAATATTTTTTAAAGATTTTATTTATTTATTTCACAGAGAGATCACAAGTAGGCAGAGAGGCAGGCAGAGAGAGAGGAGGAAGCAGGCTCCCTGTTGAGCAGAGAGCCTGATGCAGGCCTCTATCCCAGGACCCTGAGATCATGACCTGAGCTGAAGGCAGAGGCTTTAACCCACTGAGCCATGCAGGCACCCATAAAATTCATGTTGAATAAAGGTTAGCTATCTTTATTGTCATTGCCTTACCCCTGCCTCCTTACCCTACTTTCACTCAAGGCAGTTTCAATACTTAAAGTGTCTAGCTAGGTATTACACCATAGAATAACAAATAACATGAATTTTTTAAATTATTTATTTATTTATTTACTTACTTACTTATTTATTTCTCAGTGTTCCAAGATTCATTGTTTATGCCCCACACCCAGGTTTTCCCATCCCCCCATCCCCTCCCCTCCAAGACCCTCAGTTCGTTTCTGAGTCCAAAGTCTCTTATATTTCGTCTTCCTCTCCAATTTACCCTACTTCCTATTTCCTTTCCTTCTTCTACTGTCCTCTATATTACTCCTTATGCACCACAAGTAAGTGAAACCATGTGATACTTGACTTTCTCTATTTGGCTTATTTCACTCAGCATAATCTCTTCCAATCTGGTCTATGTTGCACAAAAGTAGGGTATTCATCCTTTCTGATGGAGGCATAACATTCCTTGCATATATGTACCACATCTTCTTTATCCATCTGTTGAAGGACACCTTAGCTCTTTCCACAGTTTGGTGATTGTGGCCATTGCTGCTATGAACATTGGGGTACATATGGTCCTTTTTTTCATTACATCTGTATCTTTGGGATAAATACCCAGTAGTGCATTGCAGGGTTATATGGTAACTCTATTTTTAATTTTTAAAGGAATCTCCACACTGTTTTCCAAAGTGGCTGCACCAACTTGCATTCCCACCAGCAGTGTAAGAAAGTTCCCCTTTCTCCACAACCTCTCCAAAACTTGTTGTTTCCTGTCTTGTTAATTTTGGCCCTTCTGACTGGTGTAAGGTGGTATCTCAGTGTGGTTTTTATTTGAATTTCCCTGATACCTAGTGATGACAAACACTTTTTCATGTGTCTGTTAGCCATTTGTATGTCTTCTATGGAAAAGTGCCTCTTCATATCTCCTGCCCATTTTTTGATGTGTTCGTCTTCTTTTTGGATGTTGAGTTTGAGTAGTTCTTTATAGATCTTGGATATCAGACTTTTGTCTGTAGTGTCATTTGTGAATATCTTCTCCTATTCCATGGGTGCCTCTTTGTTTTGTTAACTGTTTCCTTTGCTGTGCAGAAGCTTTTTATTTTGATGAGGTCCCAAAAGTTCATTTTCACTTTTGTTTCCTTTTCCTTTGGAGATGTGTCTTGAAAGAAGTTGCTGTGGCCAATGTCAAAGACGTTTCTGCCTAAAATAACAGTAATTTTTAGGTGCTTTCTTTCATTCAAAACATCCAATTCTGTCAACTTTTCTTTCACAGTATTTCCAAATCTGAGCTCCAGGTTTCAAAAGGATTATTGCATGACCTTCTGACTGTTCTTCCTGCTTCTACTCTTGATCTACCACAGTGGATTCTGAAAGCAAATAGCTAGGAGGTATTATACAATCCTTCCCTGGTGGCTTCTCTGATTTAGCTCTTATTTCACTCCCATTGCTTACTCAGCTCCTTATTCTTTGGACATGACAGGAGCATGATCTTTGTTACAATTTTTACATTGGCTATTCTTTCTGCCTAGAAACCTCTTGAGTTATGGCACACAAATTCTTTGTTTCCAGATCAATGCTAAATATGATTTTTTATCAGAAACATCTTCCTCCAGAACACAGTCTGCATATGCCACCTTACTCTCTTCCTGTTACCTACCTTATTTTTTGTTCTTTGAACTTATCACTATTTGATAATTTCAGTTTTCTCTCACTACAAGGTGACATCTCCAAGGAAATAATTTTGTCTTAATACTGATGCATTGTCAAAACCTAGAAAAGCACTTGATATACAATGGGTGCTTAATATCTGATGAATGGGGTACTTTGTTGAATATTGTATGCTTAGATTTTGCCGCTTTTTATCAGTTGAAGTACCTAGTGTGATATTTCTTACCTCTTTTAACTACCTTGAATTTAGAAGCACAGATGGGCAGGAAAACTTAGTATGTGCATTACCAGGCATGGTTGTGGGCACAGAAAAAGTGGCAAGATCTTGTGATGATGACACACATGGATAGGAAGAAAAACTGTACTTTTATTCAGAGAAACCTGTTTTTGTTTTATAAATGTAAACTTTTCTGGAATTTCTGATTATATAAACTAGACAAAATTTATTCTCATTTGTTTCCTTAAAGTTGGTTTATTTGACTTGTTATTTTTGCTATCCTTCTCCATTTTTCATGTATTTAGTGATAATTCATTGCCCATTCATATAAATAATAATGATTGGTAGTGATTGGTAGTAACACATTCTTGGTATTAGAAACTAATGGGTTTCCTTACAACTACCACTATTTCTCTGGCAGGAAATGCAGCTGGGAATAGAAGAGTCCTGGATATGATGGGCGGGGGCAGTAGGATGTGCTTCAGTCTGTGAAATATATATATAATTTAGGATAGACTGAAGAAAATAAAAATATCATCTTGCTTCTCTTCATAGCTTTATCATACTTTCTAGGTACACCATAGACAATGTGTGTGTGTGTGTGTGTGTGTGTGTGTGTGTGTGTGTGTGTGTGTAGAATTTGTCTTATTAACTATGACCAAACTATAAATAGAACTATTTCTGTGTAGAAAAAAGAAGACTGATCCAGAGAGTTACAGTTTAACATACTATACAGCATGCTCAAGATAACGGCTGGAAATAACTTGCTAAGATCAGCATGCATTTCTTCAGTAGCCTTTCTCCATCAGTTTGCTGACATATATGGCTGTATTTAATTTTGCTGTTGATTTGAACAAAAGAGCTTTTTAATTTCCATAATTCTTCAAAGTAACTGGTCAACTTACCTTTCTTAATTATTGGTATGCCATATATTTATTTAGACTTTATCTTTGCACTGCATTTTCTCAGTGAGACTTTGGGAAAATAAGGCATGGTACCCCAGGACTTAAATCAAATATGTGTGGGATGCTTAAGAGTTTCATTTTATGTACTTGAATACAAGTGAAGGATTCATGGTTGCTGGTCCAGGCTGGCCCAATGGAGGAAAGAGAAGAGGTCACAGATAATCACTGTAGTAGACTACATGGAGTTGAATTGGTAAATAGGAAATAACATTTAACAAATGTAAGGAGAACTAACACCAGCCTAGGGATTTAGGAATGCTTTTAGAAGATATAATACTTAGACTGAATCCTGATTAATATATAAAATTTGAATAAGCAAAGAGGTCTTGGGGGGGAGCACAGAAATAAAATTTTCAAAGAGAATAATCTAGCTGGGGGAACAAAATTATAATTAATATAATATGTCATATCACCTCATTATAAATAACCAGAAAAAACTGTTCTCTTTAACATTTAATTATTCAATGTAGAATGAAATATTAACTGGTAGAAGGAAATAGAGGTATACAAACTGTCCTCTGGCCATTTTTTTTTGTATTCCTAAGTATATAGTACAATATATATATATATTTTTTAGTACAATATATTTTTTAACAAGGCAAACTGTTAGTGTCAGAGTGATGCTGTAATATACCTACAACATTTTAATGCCAATATCCAAATAAGTACAGATCCATTGCTCTTAGAAAGTCAGTCAGCCTTATATAATTAAAATGGCAGCTGATTACTTTTTTAGTTATGCTTATGTTGTAATACCCCAGATGTTTCCTTCCCCTCTATTTAAACACTACTCACACTGCAAAGTATAAACATATTTGTTTTCTCCAGAGACCATAAGCAATATTATTTGACCTTCTGTGGGCTTTAGTTACAATACACACACACCAAATTCCAATAAAACAAATAAGAGGTTAATGGAATTGCTTTCCTTCTTTTACATCCATAATATAGTGCTAATTAAATATGTTTATTTCTACTTCTTTCTGTCTTCCTCTCCCATTCTATCTCCATTTTGCCCTATATTTATTTTTATTTTTTTTTAAGATTTTATTTATTTGACAGCGAGAAGCAGTTAGAGAGGGAACACAAGCAGGGGGAGTGAGAGGGGGAGAAGCAGATTTTCCCCGCAGAGCAGGGAGCCCGATGTGGGGCTCAATCTCGGGTCTCCGGGATCATGACCTGAGCCAAAGGCAGTCGCTTAACCAACTGAGCCACCCAGGCTCCCCCGTTTTGCCCTGTATTTATATTGTCCTTTAAGCCTTACCCTAAATCTTTCCAAACATTTTGCACTACTAATTCCCCTAAATGTGCGCATGCATACACACACACACATATGTGTGTGTGTCTGTATAGGTGTGTTTATATAATATTATCTTCTCTAGTTTTTCACCAGTGTGTGTTTTTCACTTGTAATATTGTAAGGAACTCACATGCAAGGATTTGAATAATCTTTCTCACATAAATTTTTATAAGATTGTGTTCATTTATTTGAGAGAGAGAGAGAGAGCACACAAGCCTGGATGATAGAGAGAAATAGGCTTCCCACTGAGGAGGGAGCCTGATGTGGGGCTTGATCTCAGGACCCATGGGATCAAGACCTGAGCTGAAGGCAGATGCTTAACCAACTGAGTCACCTAGGTGCCCCCTCACATAAAAATTTTTAGAAAGACTACTGAAGTCTGACAGATGTCTATGTCCAAGAAACCAACTACAATTAAGATAAACGTATTTATTATTCTCAGAGTTTCCACATGTTTCCTTATAATTCCCCTCCTCCCTCTTTCCATAACCAACTTCCTTTCCTCATTCCCAGGTAAAATACTGGTCGACTTTTTACAATTGTAGATCCATTTGCATTTTCTACTCATAGTATTTTACGTAAATGGAATCATAAAATATACTCAACTTGATTCAGTCAGCACAATTATTTAAAAATTCATACAATAGTTGCTTCATTTTTATTTTTGGATAGTGTATAATTCTATGAATAAATCACCCTTTATGCATTGATGAATTCACTTATTAATATTTGGTTTGCATCTATAATCTAGCTATTAAAGTAAAGCTGTTATGCTTTCATGTGCAAGTCTTAATATGGACATAAGTTTCCAATTGTCTTGGGTATATCTTAGTTGTGGAATGCCTACATCTTGTGAAAAGTTTAACTTTTAAAGAGACTGCTAAACCCTTTAAAGGATTTTTCCAAACCTTTTACCCATTTATTTTAAACTGGTTTATTTTGAAATTTCTAGATATAATCCTTTGTCAGAAATAGGATTTATAACAATTGTCTCCCAGTCAACAACTTTGTTGATTATTTTTAATAATGTTTTTCAAAGTGTTTTTGACAGTGTTTTTTAAATAGTGTTTTTCAAAGGACTTAATAAAGTCCAATATATTATTCTCTTGTGGCCATTTCTTTTGGTATCCTGTCTTTTTTTGGATATCTTTAAAAATGTTTTCTATAACTGTTAGAAATTTTCTCATTCCTTTTTTTTTTTTTTTTTAAGATTTAGGTATTTAAGGGAGTGTGAGGCGGGGGGAGGGGCATAGGGCATAGGGAGAGAATCTCAAGCAAACTCCTGGTTGAGTGGGATGTTGCGGGGGGAGGGGGGGGCAACTACAGAGCTTGATTTGACCACTCACTAGATCTTCACCTGAGCTGAAATCACAAGTCAGAGGCTTAACAGACTGAACCACCCAGGTAGTCCTCATTGTGTTTTTGTTTTTGTTTTTGTTTTCTGGGAAATTTTATAGCTGTCAGTTTTAGTTTGATCCATTATTCATTTTGATCCATTTGTACACAGTATGAAATAAAGATTTAAGGTGAATTTTTTTTTGATTTTGGTATATAGATATCAATCATTTCAGCTACAGAGGTACCTTCAAACTTTTTTTTGGTCAAAAATAGCTTTTTTTAATGTATGAGAATGATTCTGAAATCTTTATATTTTGTTCTGTTGACCTATTGATTGGTCAGTATGTCAATTCCTGACTTAATTATTGTACCATTATAGTAAGT
Organism: Spilogale gracilis; assembly: GCA_004023965.1. Lineage (NCBI taxonomy): Eukaryota > Metazoa > Chordata > Mammalia > Carnivora > Mephitidae > Spilogale > Spilogale gracilis. The sequence continues at coordinate 46,445 of PITA01008275.1, read as the reverse complement.
CTTGAAAGAAGGTAGTGTTAGTCCTTTTCATCTTTTATAAAAATTTGTCACTATTCTAGGTCCTTTGCATTTCCACATAAATTTAAGGAAAACTATATGATTATTTTCTTAAATTAGTGAGTAAAGCCTTACTATACATAATGTGCATTCTGTACTCCAGGTGTATGTAAAGTAAAAAATAAAAGGTAAACATGGGGGACAATTATTTTAAATGACTCTAAAGCAAAGCAAAAGTATTTCCAGTTACTTGCAGTTAAGTTCATACAACAAATGTATGAAATTGGCCCCTGTGTCCAAAGTGTTCATATATTTTAAATAAAGATTTATCTTCTAGATAGTTGTAATGTCTCAGATCTTGGAAGAATGATCTAGTTCACCTCCCTCCTGAACATCAGAGTAGTGGTGTGCACAAGCTTAAAGCACTACTCTCTGTAATAGGCATAATTAAGATTCATAGCAGGTGGACTGTGATCAGTATATTACCTTATACTCATATGTATCTCCAAACTTCACTTGGTAAAGTAGGCTGCATTCTTGAATATACAAGTGAATGAGGTATTACGGCTGCTGTATTTTAGTTTATAAATATATCTGTATATTAACATATAATGGAAATCTAATGTGTTTTGATCTTCTGCTATAGTGTAGATATTGTTCTCCCATATAACCATTTTGATGAAATTTATTTTAAAATACTGAAATATTTGCTCAATGTCCTTTGACAGGATCTATTTAGCTCTGAATATGGTGAAATTATTTTAGTAAGGGTATTAATTCCCATATCTGAAATGACAGCTTTAGATATTAAGGAACATATTAATACCCCAAATATTAAGCTCTGTAGTATCTATCAGATATTTGAAAGCAATGGATGTTTGGGTTAGTCAGCATGTTTACAAATAGATGATTTGAAGACACAGAAATTCTGGCTCAGAAATAATTTAGATAATGCCAAGGAAGTAGAAGAATAGCCTTGTTAGGTGAAAATAAGTTATCTGTGAAACACTTTTACTCCCTATTTCAAGTTCTACATGCAGGAGAATAATAAAGACGTAATGTTATTAAGTCTTCTGCATTGGGAACAAAATTTTTAACCTAGGATGCAACCAAATAATGTACCAAAGAAAAGACATCATTAACCCAGTAATGACAGACAATGGTCCAAATCCACTCCTCTGTAAGCTATGACCTTTTTTCTTAAATTCCTTCAAATGATCTTCAGGCAGTACTGTTGCAGTGCTTCCCAAATTATTCTATAATTTATGATTTAAAAGTGCACTTGTCCCATTGCTGAGAAGTTTAGTAGCAAGAAATAAATTTTTCAAAATAGCAAGCAATGTCAGGTTAAGATGGTAGCAGAAGAGCATATCCATTTCTAGGTGGTCACATTTATGTTAACATGAGAAAACATGTGTTTTGCGAAGTTTTATGAGACTAAACTTGCTATGGTTTAATTGATGGCACAAAAGGTTATTAAAATAATATATAATAAACATAAATTGCTAAACTACATTGGGTTTTCACTTAGCAAATTGATAATAACTCAAAATATACAAAATTTTATGTTTCTGAACAAATATTCTCTTTTCTACTGTTTTCATAATCTAACTATTAAAGTTCTCAGTTCCTCAGAAGACGAGGCTAGGGCAATATCAAGGCTTTCTTTTAAATTTTGGGTTCTTTTCATATTGAGGGATATAATTAATTGACCATGTTCCAACAATGTTTAAAATCTGTTAATTCACCTATAGACTCTAACAACTTTGTTGCTAACATCAGTGAGATTTTTGAAAACACTGGTAAACAACTTTAAAAGACATGTCGATTTAGGCTTCAGAGTCGTGAATTAATAAACATATTAGGGGGGGCCTGGTGGTTCAGTGGTTAAGCCTCTGCCTTCAGCTCAGCTCATGATCCCAGAGTCCTGGGATTGAGCCCTGCATCAGGCTGCCTGCTTCTCCCTCTCTCACTCCCACTGCTTGTGTTCCCTCTCTGGCTATGTTTCTCTCTGTCAAATAAATAAAATCTTTTAAAAAATAAATAAACATATTAAAACTGTGTGGACTATAGGCTCATTGTCTGAAGGAAAAGTTATAATTGTATGTGTTGATTATATTTCTCAAAATTGTAAACAGAACATTTAATTTCAAATTTCAAATTCCCATTTGTACCTTATGTTGGTTGGAATATGTCTGTTTCTAATTATCTTTATATGAGTAAAGACCTATTTGGAGCACATAAATCTCTCTTTTTTTTTTTTTAAATTTTATTTATTTGACAGAGAGAAACACAGCCCGAGAGGGAACACAAGCAGGGGGAGTGAGAGAGGGAGAAGCAGGCTTCCCTCCAAGCAGGGAGCCCAATGTGGGACTCGATCCCAGGTCTCCAGGATCATGACCTGAGCCGAAGGCAGTCGCTTAACCAACTGAGCCACCCAGGCGCCCTGGAGCACATAAATCTTTTGACAAGGATTGTTTAGTCACTTTATTCCTTGCTTAAAATCTCAGTAAATATATATTAGATTATTGTAGTATTGCTTTAACTGAATGTGGCCTTATTAGCTTCTTTGTTTTCTTTCCAGAGAAGGCAGAGAAAATAATTCCTTTGAAACTTCAGGGAAGAAAGTAGGTAGGCAGAAGTAATGAGAGAACTGGAACATCTCCAGAACACTGGGGCTAACATCCTAATTATTAGAGCAGCACCTATTACAGCTACAAGTAATTTCAGATGAGCCTAATTCATCAGTTCCTGCTTCCCCAAGGGCCACTTCTAATCCCTGCTGGAGCCACAGACACTTGGTAAGAGGAGTGATTTTTTTTTTTTTTTACTACATTTTAACTCCCAAAATTCATAGGAAGATCTGTCTCTGAATGCTCAGACATTCTAAAACTATTGTCAATATGAAAACATTTTACAAACTGCCTAAGATTGTCGCAGACAGCTAGGGTTAGGAGGGCTTCCTTGGGAGAGTTGAAATTTCCTAAGATCACAAGTAATCCTTCTTGGGCATTAAAAAGGAGTCTCTCCTGTGTAAGGAGGTGATGATGTTTATGGTTCCCAGGTTTTAACTCTGGGAAAGAAATGTTCACTCATGCTTTTATTTATTAAATTTTATTTTTACTATGTCAAAGTTGCTCTAATCCAGGAGGTAGAGTATGTGCAACCCAGGAAGACAGCATTTTACCTCAATTTGTAAAAAATGAATTTGAAGCAAGGGACATAAATGCATCTGTAGATCCCTCCCAAGCACATTACATCTAAAGTGATCAGTATGTATTTAAGTGAATGAATCATACAAATTGTGACATGGGAATCCAAGTTTTCAAGATGATATGCTAGGACATTTGCTGAGTCAGGCAAAGATGTTACAAAGGGGTGAAATTGTTGGACTAGCATTAAGTATCATAAAGGAAGTTAGATAGAAGTACTAGAATATGTCAGCAGGTTATTTTCATAATTTGTAAACATTCAGTTTAGAGTGTTCTAAATGAATGTATGTAACAATTAGAAGAACTTGGTAAAACTGACTCCTCACCTACCTCCTATACTGAAAAAAAATGAATGAATGAGTAAATTGTATAGAATTATACTGCAAAAGAATGATGTCTCCCAAATTATTTACTGCTATCAAAATCCTGTATGGAAGATAATTAGATTAATAGAGTTGCCCCAAATCATTTTATCCTCAAAAGCAAAAAAGAAAAAACTTACTTTCCAATCTATTATTCTCTTACTAATTTGTTTTTATGTTAGTTCCAAATGTTGCAAATGAATTCTATCCTTGTATAAGTCACTCTGCCCCAAGTGGCAACTCTTGACTTACCTCTGTATTAAGGAGGAGAGTGAAGTAGCTGATATAAAATTATGACTAGCATTTGAACTCAAGTCTCAAACCAAATATATAGTTGAAATTACTATAAAACTTCACCAGAAAATGTTTGATGGGTGTATTTTAGAATTTTCAAATTTGAAAGCATACATCTTTATTTCATGTAACTAGAAAGCTGTCAGGGTCATTTAGTATACCAAGAATTTTACATCAAAAGGAACCATTTTTTTTTAAAGATTTTATTTATTTATTTGACAGAGAGAGACATCACAAGTAGGCAGAGAGGCAGGCAAAGAGAGGAGGAAGCAGGCTCCCTGCTGAGCAGAGACCTTGACCTGGGCCTCCATTCCAGGACCCTGAGATCATGACCTGAGCTGAAAAAAGAGGCTTTAACCCACTGAGCCACCCAGGCACCCAAAAAGAAACCATTTTTTAAAAATAATTTGTTAATAGAGTAACTTTTTATGTTAGAAATTTTCTTATTCACTAACTCTGGTATTTTATTTGGTTAATGTATTTATTGTATTTTAACCTAAGTAATATAGCCCTAGTTTTGTATAAGGAACAGGAAAAATATAAAAACTTGGGGATGTTATAAAGATTAAACAATAAAAAATAGAGATGGATTAAGTAATAAATACATAATAGCTCCATAATATCGATCTCATTTATATCTTTGTTACTATTGCTTGCCTTATGAATAACAAGAATCCAAGAACATATATTCCTAGAAGTTAACATGTAACTATGCAATAAAAAAAAAAAATGGAGCCTGAAGTTTAACACCAAGAACAGTTTATTCAGGAAACCAATCTAAGGAACACAGTGAGGAAAAGAGAGTGTAGGGTCTACCTTTCTTTTGAAGATCGACAGAGTATTGATTAACCTTTTAGAATAAATGGACTATATATATGTCTCTGTGACCTTAAGTTTGATTTTTAACCAAGATCAGAATAAGAACCATCAAAAGATAAATTATTAAGTTAAAATTCAGCGTTGTTGTGGTTTGTCTTTATATATTTTTCTGGTATAGAATTTTGCAAGAGATCATGTGGATTATCACCAGGTTGTCTTTAACTACCATGCTGATTCAATATACTATTTACTTACAAATAAGGGATGTGAGATCAAGGATTAGCATCAGACTGGAGGTAAATCAACATAAAAGCAAGAGTTCTCCTTATCTTAGAACATTAACCATACTTTGCTGAAATACTTGTGTAGGGTTTTTCTTCCTTGGTAGTTCTAAATATCTTGAGATTAGAACCAGACTTTTCTTTTTATAATATTTGTTTTATGTGCTTAACACAATGTCTGGAATGTAGAAAGTACATAAGAAATAATGTAGTATACATTAGGTTGAAAATTTTTAAATGACCCTAAAAGATATAGAAGAGGATGAGTTTCTCTCTCACACAAAAGTAGTTGAATTCAGATGTATTTGACTTAAGGTTGTAGAATATGGAGTGCTTATCATGTGTGCAAGCTAATATATTATCCTCACAAAAGCTATTCTGTGACTGAGATGCTACACAATTTATAAAGTGCAACAACATGGTTTTATTTATTAAAGAAACCTCTGGAGTCCTTAGTGTTTGAGAAGGGTGGAAAAGAGAAAAAATGTTTCTCAATCTCCCATGTTTTGGAATATTGCAATGATAGAATATTTTAATAACTACTATGCTTCAGAGTTTCTAGCTTGAGTAGAAACATGGACTGAAGATACCTTTTAGTCATGACATCAAGATGTATTAAAGATAGAATAGATTTTTACATTTGGCTAGAAAACCAAGTTTTTATGATTATCAACATGCCATATCATCTTCCGTAGACCCCCATCAGTATAAAGAAAGGAGGAGATGAGAGAACCATGTGACCACCTAGTAAGTACCTCCTAGTTTAAATAAAATTGCAGGTTTATTAAGATATAATTGACATATACCACCGTGTAAGTTTAAGGTGTATAGCATAATGATTTGACTTTCATATACTGCAGAATGATCACATTAAGCAACACCCATATAGTTACATCATATAGTTACAAAAATAATTATTTTCCTTGTGTTGCAAACTTTTGGGATCTACTCTCTTAGCAACTTTCAAATATACGGTACAGCAGTTCTTACTGTAGCCATCATGTACATTACATCCCCAATACTAATCCTTATAACTGGAAGTTTGTGCCTTTTGACCACCTTCAACCAATTTCTCTGCAGTCTTCACCTTGCCTCTGGCAACTAAAAATCTATCCCTTTTTCGGGGCGCCTGGGTGGCTCAGTTGGTTAAGTGACTGCCTTCGGCTCAGGTCATGATCCTGGAGACCGGGGATCAAGTCCCACATCGGGCTCCCAGCTCGGCAGGAAGTCTGCTTCTACCTCTCTCATTCCCTCTGCTTGTGTTCCCTCTCTAGCTGTGTTTCTCTCTGTCAAATAAATAAATAAAATCTTTAAAAAAAAAAATCTGTCCCTTTTTCTGTAAGTTTGGTTTTGCTAGCTTCCACATCTAAGTGGGCATTACATATTTGTTCTTCTTGGTCTTCACTTAGCATAATTCTCTCAAGAGCAGTCCATATTGTCACAAATGGCAGGGTTATCATTTTTTATGGCCGAATAGCACTCCTCTGTGTATGTATGCTTGTGTGTGTGTGTGTGTGTGTGTGTGTGTGTGTGTGTGTGTACAATTGCATTATAATTGCATTATCCATTCATCCCTCAATGGACACTTACATTGTTTCCGTATCTTGGCTATTGCCATGAACAAGGAGGGGGCAGATACCTCTTCAACACAGTAATTTCATTTTCTTCAGATAAATATCCAGAAGTAGAATTGCAGAATCATAGGGCAGTTTTTCTTCTAACTTTTTGAGAAATTTCCATACTGTTTGCCCTGGTGGTTATAACCAACTGAAGTTCTCACCAAAAGTAAACAAGTTTCCTTTTTCTCCATATTCTTGCCAATATTTGTCTTCTTTGTCTTTTTGATACTAGCCATTCTAACAGTTATGAGATGATACCTTCTATCATTGTGGTTTTGATTTGCATTTTTCTTGTGATTAGTGATGTTGAATATATTTTCACATACCTATTTACCATTTGATTATCTTCTTTGGAGAAAATTTCTATTCAAGGCCTTTGCTCATTTCAAATTGTATTGTTTTTTGCTATTGAGTTGTAGGAGTTCTCTGTATATTTCTAATATTAAGCTCTTATCATATACATGATTTGTAAATATTTTGCCCAGTCCAAAGGTTGTCTTTTCATTTTCTTAATGATTTCCTTTCCTGTGCAGAGGCTTCTAGTTTGATGTAGTCCTACTTGATTTTTTTTTAATGTTGTTTCTTGTGCTTTAGATGTCATATCCAAAAAATTATTGTGAAGAACCATGTCAAGAAGCTTTATTTCTAGGTTTTCTTCTAAGTCTTTAATCCTTTCTGGTTAATGTTTGCTATGGTGTGAGATAGGGGTCTAATTTCATTTTCTTTTAAAAAGTAAATGTCTCATTTTCCTGGAACGATTTGTTGAAGAGACCATCTTTTTTTCTATTGAATGTTTCTGGCTCCCTTGCCAAATGCTAGTTGATTATATATGTATGGGTTTATTTCCAAGTTCTTAATTGTGTTCTGTCAGTCTATGTGTCAGTTTTTGTGCTGGTATGATAATGTTTTGGTTATAAAAGATTTTTATTTTTATTAACATATAATGTATTATTTGCTTCAGGGGTACAGGTCTGTGATTCATCAGTCTTAGACAATTTAGAGCACTCACCATAGCACATACCCTCCCTGATGTCCATCACTCAGTCACCCTATCCTTTTCCCCTCTGCCCACCAGGAACCTTCAGTTTGTTTCCTGAGATTAAGAGTCTCTTATGGTTTGTCTCCCTCTTGGCTTTCATCTTGTTTCATTATTTTCCTCTTTTCCACTACGATCATCTGCCTTGTTTCTCAAATTCCACATATCAGTAAGATCATATTATAATTGCCTTCTCTGATTGACTTACCTTGTTTAGTATAATACCCTCTAGTTCCATCCACAATGCAAATGGCAAGATTTCATTTTTGGTGGCTGCATAATATTCCAAGGAATATTGTTGGACATGGATGTTGATGGACATCTAGGCTCTTTACATAGTTTGGCTATTGTGGACATTGCTGCTATAAACTTTCGGGTGCATGTGCCCCTTTGGATCACTACATTTCTGTCTTTGGAGTAAATACCCTGTAGTGCAATTGCTGGGTCATAGGGTAGCTCTATTTCCAACATTTTGAGGAGCATCCATACTGTTTTCCAGAGTGGCTTCACCAGCTTGCACTCCCACCAACAGTGTATGAAGGTTCCCTTTTCTCTATATTCTCAGTTACAAAAGATTTTTAATTTAGTTTAAAATAAGCACTTTTGATGTCTCCAGTTTTATTGCTTCTTCTCAGTATTTCTTTGGCTATTTGCATTCTTTAATGGTTCCATATGAATTTTAGGATTATTTTTCTTCTTCTGTAATCAATGCAATTGGAATCCTGACAGAGATTGTAATAAATGTACTGATGGCTTGAATAGAATATCTTAGAAAGGTATTCCATGCTGGTGCAAACTGGTACATTTTAAGAACTCAAATAAAGCTTTCATTTTTCCAGCCTTCCAGTTTAAACACTAGTAATCAGGGTTTTAGGAACTAATAGAGAAACTCTTTTTAGTTTGAAATAGCATGATTCAAATATAACACCTCTAACATTTCTTGCAAATAGGATCAAATTGTAAAAGGAATATGCTTTTTTTTTTAAGATAAAATAACTTCACAGAACAATGCTTTCAATAATCTAGTCTGCAGTCGTATAAATAAAAAAAAAATTGAGATGGGTGTCCATGTACTTAAAGAAGTATATAACTTTTAAGAAATAGCATTCTTTTCCTTTTTTTATTATAAAATGTATTTTTACATTTTCTTAGCCCTAAATAAACTATTTTGTTGGTATAACTTTTATTTCTCTTTATCTAGCTTTTTATTTGGGGATATTATAGATTCACATATAGTTATAATACAGAGAGGTCCCTATATTATTCATCTAGTTTTCTCAATATGGAAACACCTTAATTAAACTATAAGTCACAACAAGGATATTGGCATTAAAAAAATCTTTTTACCTTATTCAGGTCCACCAGTTTTACATGCACTAACTTTGTGCATGTATGTGTGTTTAATTATTTACTATCTTACCACATGTCTTCAATCATGTGACCACTATGTGAGTCAAGATGCAGAAAAGTTTCATCACAAGGATCCCACATGTTGCTCTCTTGCAGTCACAGCCACCAGTGTTTATTACCACCTCAACTGCTGACAACAATGAATCTATTTTCAGCATTCTAATTCTGTCATTTCAAGAATGCTGATAAGTAGAATCATATAGGGTGCCTGGATGGCTCAGTGGGTAAAAGCCTCTGCCTTCCTCTCAGGTCATGATCTCTGGGTCCCAGGATTGAGGCCTGTGGCAGGCTCTCTTCTCAGCAGGGAGCCTGCTTCCTCCTCTCTCTCTGCCTGCCTCTCTGCCTGCTTGTGATCTCTCTTTGTGTCAAATAAATAAATAAAATCTTTAAAAAAAAGTAGAATCATATAACATGTAACCATTTAAGAATGACTTTTTATGGGGTGCCTGGGTGGCTCAGTTGGTTGAGCAACTGCCTTCGGCTCAGGTCATGATTCTGGAGACCTGGGATCAAGTCTCACATTGGGCTCCTTGCTCAGCGGGAAGCCTGCTTCTCCCTTTCTCAGTCCCTCTGCTTGTGTTCCCCCTCTAGCTGTGTTTCTCTCTGTCAAATAAATAAATAAAATCTTTAAAAAAAATTATGACTTTTTATGTTCAAGATAATTGTTGGACTGGATCTAAAATGTTATGTATATCAATAGTGTCTTTAATGATAAGTCATATTCCATGAAATGGATGTACCACTGTTTAATAAATCATGTATTAAAGGTTTCATTTTGTGCTTACTGCAAGGGACCAAAGCTTCTATAAACACTGGAATGCAGATTTTGTATGAACGTAAGATCTCATTTAATAGAAATTGATGCCATACGTTGCAATTGCTAGATCTATGGGAAGTGCATGTTAGATTTTTAAAGAAATTGTCATGTATTTTAGACTGGCTGGATCACTTAATATTTCTTGAAGAAATGCATGAATGATGCATTTTCCCCCCACATTTTTACCAGCATTGGGTATCAGTACAATTTATTTTTATAGAGAAAAAACAGGGTTGCTGGAGGGGAGATGAGTAGGGGAATGTGTTAAATAGGTGATGGATATTAAGAAAAGCACTTGTGATGAGCACTAGTTTTTTTTTTTGTTTTTTTTTTTTTTTTTTTTTTAAGATTTTATTTATTTGACAGAGAGAAACACAGCCAGAGAGGGAACACAAGCAGGGGGAGTGAGAGAGGGAGAAGCAGGCTCCCTGCCAAGCAGGGAGCCCGATGTGGGGCTCGATCCCGGGTCTCTGGTATCATGACCTGAGCCGAAGGCAGTTGCTTAACCAACTGAGCCACCCAGGCGCCCCATATAGGGTTTTCTACAAAGACAATTATATCATAGGCACATGGGGACCATTTTCTTCCTCAGTTTCCAATATGTATGCCTTTTATTCTCTTTGCTGTAGTTCAGTGGCTAGAACTTCCAGTATTACCTTGTATGTGTGGTGAGAGTGAATATCCTAGCCTTATTCCAATCTGAGGTGAGAGGTATTCAGAATGTCACCTTCCAGTATAATGTGAATTATAAGCATTTGTAGATATTCCTGTTAAGTTGGGGAAATTTTCCTTTATTCTTAGATTCTTAAGTTTGCTGAGAAGTTTTTATTGTTTTTTTTTTAAAATAATGAATGGGCATTTGATTTTGTCAAATGATCATTCTCTCAGTTGATCATGATCACAGAGGTTTTCTATAGCTTCTTGACGTGTGGAATTATATATATTTTTTTAAATTTTAATTATTGAGAGAGAGCACAAACTGGAGGAGGGATGGTGGTAGAGGGAGCAGCAGACTCTCTGCTGAGCTGGGAGCCCCACTAGCCTGCTCCAGTACCCCAGGATCATGACCCAAGACAAAAGCAGATGCCTAACCAACTGAGGCACCCTGATATGTGGGATTATATTAATAAATTTTTGAATAGTGAGCCAGCCTCTGTATCTGGATGAAATTCCACTTGTTCAAGGTGCTTGATTTTCTTTGTATGTTGCTGGATTTAATTTGCTAATATAAACCTAAGGATATTGCATCTAAGTTTGTGGGAAATAAGGAATGTGTAGTTTACCTTTTTCTACTCTGACTACCTTTTTCTTGGTCTGACTATAGAATAAGGATCAGGATAATACAAGTCTAACAAATGAGCTGGTAAGACTTCCCTAGTGTTCTCTTTTCTGAAAAATATTTTGTAAAACTGATGTTTCTTATTTGAATGCTTCTGTGAATTCTGCAGTGAAATCATGTGGACCTGGATATTTCTACTTGGAAGATTTCTTATTACAAATTCAGTTTCTTTAAATCTAACAGGTCTATTCAGATTGTCTATTTCATTTTGATTAATTTTGGGAAATTTGTCATTTCCAAGGAATTGAAATGGCTGTAGGACCTTATGATATCCCCTATTCTTTTTCTAAATATGAGATTTATATCTTTACTCTTACATTTGTCAGTCTCCCTAGAGATTTATCAATTTCATTCACACTTTTGAAGAAACAACATTTTTCTTTTTTTTTTTTTAACATTTCATTTATTTATTTGACAGAAAGAGAGATCACAAGTAGGCAGAGAGGTGGGCAGAGAGAGAGGGAGAAGCAGGCTCCCTGCTTAGCAGAGAGCCCAATGAGGGCCTTGATCCCAGGACCCTGAGATCATGACCTGAGCTGAAGGCAGAGGCTTAACCCACTGAGCCACCCAGGAGCCCAAGGAACAACCTTTTGATTCATGTATTTTTCTCTTAGTTTTGGTGGCTTCATTTTATTGATTTCTGCATTTCTGTATGTCCTTTCTTAGGACTGCATTAGATTTATTTTGCTTTTTTGTTTTCTTTCTTTTTTTTAAAGATTTTATTTATTTATTTATTTGACATAAACACAGCTAGAGAAGGAACACAAGTAGGGGGAGTGAGAGACGGAGTAGCAGGCTTTCTGTGGAGCAGGGAGCCCATGCGGGGCCTGATCCCAGGACTCCAGCATCCTGACTGAGCTGAGGACAGGTGCTTAACGACTGAGCCATGCAGGCACCCTACTTTTCTGCTTTCTAGTCTCTTGAGGAAGGAAATTAGGTTATTATTTTATATAATAACCTGTTTTTATAATGCAAATCTTTAGTTATATAAAGTTCCCTCTCAGGCATGATAGATATGTCCTACATATTTTGATATTTTCCATTTTTCATTTAGTTCTATGAATGGAAATTCCTCTCTGACATGTATTATTTTAAAATGTGCCGTTATGTTTCCATGTATTTGAAGATTTTCTTGTCGTCTTTCTGTTATTTTCTATTTTGCATTTACTGCAGTTAGAAAACATAATTTGTATTATTGCAATTCTTTGAAAATTGGTAAGGTTGGGGCCTGAGCAGCTCAGTGGGTTGAGCATCCAACTCCTGATTTTGGCTTATGTCATGATCAAGGTTGTGAGATTGAGCTCTGGACAGGGGTCTGTGCTCAGTAGAGATTCTGCTTAAGATTCTCTTTCCCTTTGTCCCTCACCCCCACATGCTCTCTCTCGCTTGTTCTCTCTCTCTCTGAAATAAATAAATCTTAAAAAAAAAAAAAGAAGAATTAGTTAAGGTTTAAAAATTAGTTAAGGTTTGTTTTCTGCTTAAGATATGTTCTGTCTTGGATATATTCCAGGGACAGATAAATAGTATATGCATTCTATGTTTTGGGAGGGAATTACCCTTTGAAAGTTGAGTAGATCCTGTTGGTTGGTTGTACTTCTTTCGCATATGTCCTTATTGTGAGAGAGATGTTGATATCTCCAAGTATAATTCTGGATTCATCTCTTTTTCTTTTTACTTCATATCTTTTACAGATCTGTTACTCATTACTTTACGATTGCTATATCTACTTGATGGACTGACCCTTTCATCATTATATAATTTATTCTCTCTGTCCTTGGTAATTTTCTTTGTTGTGAAGTAAATTTTATCATATGTTAATGTAGTCACTCCTATTTACTTCTGATTAATGATTTTATAGTATATATTTTTCTATCATTTATGTTCACCCTATTTATACCATTATACTTGAAATGAGTTTGTCTACAGAGTATTAAGTGATGTGCTTTCTTCCATTTTAGTTGATCTCTCTTTTAAATATTTAAACAGTTTATATTTATTATTATTGCTAAGATTTAGTCTGTTTTCTTTTTTCTATTTAATATTTCTCTATTTTTCTGTTCTCTTTTTTTTTCTTTTCCTGAGGTCACTTAAAATGGATTTAAAAAATGTTTATCTCTAGTATTTTTTAGTGTATTTCTATGACTCTTAAGTGCTTGCTCAAAGATTGTTAGATATAAATAATAGCAAAATCCATGTTAACATTTAAGCAATTTGACCAAAATCTCTATATCCTTTTGCCCTCTCCCATTTATAATCAAAATGGTGTATTTACTATATAAAAACACCATATTAAACAATATTATAATTTTTGTTTGAAACATGATTTTGAAATTTCATGAAAAGGAAAAATCTGTTGAATACCATATATGTTTTTGTCTTTTTATTGTCATTTCTTTCTTCCTAATGTTACAAAATTTATTTTTATTGATTCCATTGTATTTAGAGAACTGCTGTTAGATATTCCTTAGCGTAGGTATGTGGGCCTACAAAAAAAAATCTGTTTTCCTTTATCTGCGAGAGCATCTTGGTTTTCACACATTCTAAAGGATGTTTTTGCTAAATAAAGGACTCTGAGTTGACAGTTCTTTTTCTTAGCCTAATAAAAATGCAATTTTATTTCCTACTGCATCCATCATTTCTGTTGTGAAATCTGGCCAGATCTTAATAGTTTTACCTCAGTTGATAAAAAGTTGTTTCCCACTGGCTGCTTTCAAGAGAATTACTTTGTTGTTAATAATCTTGTAAAAATTATTATGGCTCTTGACATTGATTTATTTAGGTTTATCCTGTTTGAGGTTTGCTCAGTTTTTTGAATTTTAAGTTTATTTCTTTGGCCAAATTAGGGAAAAACGGTTATTCTTTTAATCTTTCAGCCTACTCTTCTGGGACTCAGATAGTATGATTGGTAGATTTTTTTTTTCTTATAGTCCTGTAATTGCCTGAAGCTCCAATCAGTTGTTCTCTTTTTTCTTTTTTCTGTTCAGATTATGTAATTCTGTTGTTCTTACAGCATGCTTATAGCCTCCTTTGAGCTTTCCATTCTACTGTTAAGCTTTTCCATTTAACTGTATTTGTTTCTTTATCTTTTAGTACTAAAATCCATTTGATTCTCTTAAAATGTTCTTTATTGGGTTAAATTTATATATAACACGAAATGCACTATTTTATACACATTAAGTTGTGTTATTCATTGGTTTTTAGTATGTTCACAATGTTGCACAATCATCACCACTAATTCCTGAACATTTTCATGATGACTGTAATATTGCAATTTATAATTAGAAATGCATACTTGGGTTTTATCCTTGTTTCTGCCACAGAGCTCCCCAAAGACATTGAATTCGCTAAGTGATTAGAGCAATAAAAGTATCTGTATTAAGTTAATGCAACTACTTTTGGGAAACACCTAAGAATTGGGACTCATTGCCCATGGAACCATTCATGTGATTAGAAAGTTGGTGTCCCACCAACTTCCTTTCCCCCACCTTCCCTATGCTAGGGAAAGGAAGAGTGCTCGGTGGTTGAATCAACCATGCTTATGTAATGAAACTTCCATTAAAATCAGAAAGAATAGAGTTCAAAGAGTTTCTAGATTGGTGAATACATACAGATTTGGGGAGAGTAGCATGCTCAGAGGCGGCATGGAAGCTCCATGCCCTTTCTCATACCTTTCCCTGTGAATCTCTTCCATTTGGCTGGTTTAGTAATGTGTAGCTTAGAAGAATTCATAGTATTCTCTTATTCATTTCTGTAAAACCAGTGCTAATATCCACACATCTATTCCTAAATGTGGTAATTTGATTCTTTTCTTTAACTTCTTCAGTTTAGTTTGTCCATGTTCTTGATCTTAAAACAAACAAACAAAAAACTATTAATTTTAGTTCTTTTTCTTCATGGTTTTTCTTGTTCTATTTCATTCATATTTATTTTATTTTTCTTGTGTTTAATTTTTTCCCTAGTTTCTTAAAATAGAAAGCTAGGTTATAAATTTGAGATTTTTTCCCATCATGCTTGATGTAGGTATTTAGAGCTGTAAGTTTCCCTTTGAGCACTATTTTCTGTGCATACCACAAATTTTCATGTGCTGTTTTAATTTTTAATTTCAAACTAAATTATATATATATAATTAAAACTACATATATATATATATATATATATATATATATAAAATTATTTGATCCATTAGTTATTTAGGAGTATGTTGTTTGATTTCCATGTTAGCTTCTCAATTTCCTTCGGTATATGATTCCAACTTCATTCCATTGTAGCCAGAGAACATACTTTGCACTATTTGTAAATAAACTGTAATAAAATCCATTGATTCTGGTTTTATGGACATATGGTTTGTCTTATAGAATGCTCTGTGTACAGTTGAGAAGAATATGTATTCTAATGTTAAATGGAGGTTTCTTTAGATCTCTCTCGATTCTATTTGGTTTGTACTGTTGTCAAATTCTTTATTTTCTTGTTAATCCTTTTTCTACTTGTATTCATTATTTAAAGTGGGGTATTGAAAGTTTTATCCATTCATGCTGAATGATCTCTACCTTAAATTATGTCAACTTTAACTTTATATGTTTTTAATGTTGTTTTTTAATGGTCTATATGTTGATAAATGTTATATTTTCTTAAGTCTGTCTAGTAATGAATGTTCTTAATGTTTACTGTGTCTGGTATTTGTAGGGTCACTCCAACTCTCTTGTGGTTACTGTTTGTCTGGAAAATATTTTAGCATACTTCTACTTTTAGTCTATTTGTATCTTTGGATTTCAAGTCCCTTGTAGGTAGCCCAAAGTTGGATCATTTTTTTAATCCACCTGTCAATCTCTGCCTTTAAACTGAAGAAGTTGGCCCATTTATATTTAATGTGATTACTTGTAAGAAGGAGTTACTTCTATCAGTCTGATTTTTTTTTATCTTTTTCATACTAAACATATATTTTATATTGCACCATTTTAATTCCCTTGTCATTATTTATATTATAAATTTTCTAGTATTTTTAGTGGTTAATCCAAAAATTACAATTAACATCTTTATAGAGAAGATTATTACCAACTTAATTTCAGTTAATATGTAAACACTTTTATCTACATATTTTCATTCTACCCTTCTGATGTCGCAATTAAAACTACATCTTTGCATACTCTTTGCCCAAATAACACATAATTACAATTACCCACTGGTGTAGTTTTATTTTAAATAAAAAAAAAAAAGTTACAAACAAAATTACACTGAATCTATTTCATATTTACCTATGTAGTTATATTTACTTTTGTTTCTTCCTTCTTCCAGTTGTTGTAGGATTATTTCAGCCTAAAGGACTACTTTTAACATTTCATGTAGGGCAATTTTGTTAGTAAACAATTGTCTCAGTTGTTTATTTGAGATGTCTTAATTTCTCCATTTTGAAGGACAATTTAATAAGATACAGAATTGTAGAATGATAGATTTTGTTGTTGTTGTTGTTAAAACTGATACCATCTTCCTCTAGACTCTACAACTTTGAAAATCAACTGGTTATGTTTCTGAGGATCGTTTGTATTTGGTGAGGTGCTTTTCTCTTGCAGTTTTTATGCTAGTCTCTTTGACTTTGGCTTTTGACAGTTTGATTATGTGTCTTAATGGATATCTAAGTTTATCTTTACTTGAAGGTCACTGAACTTGAATGTATATACTGTTTTCCATCAAGTTTGGAGATTTGTTAGCCTTAATTTTTTTTTTAATAGTCTTTGTCTCCTGTTTTGTTTTTTTGTTTGTTTGTTTTTCTTCACTCTCCTGTTGGGGCTTGATTATGATAGTGTTGATGGTCTTAGTAGTGCCCAACAGGTTTCCTTGAATGTGTTCAGTTCTCTTGTTTTTGTTTTTTTTTTCCTCAGATCAGATCATCTGAACTAATTCATTTCGAAATACACTAAATCTCCTTCTGCCTGCTCCTATCTTCTGTTGAACTCCTCTAGTGAATTTTCCATTTTTGTTGTTGTAGTTCTCAACTCTATAATTGATATATATCTCTTTCATAATTTATATTTGATGACACATCATTCTCTTGGTTTTAGTTCATTACACAGTTTCCATTAATTTTTTGAAGTTACTTATAATAGGTGTTGAAAACTATTTTCTACTAATCCTAATGTTTCTGCTTCCTCAGGAATATTTCAGTAGATTGCCTTATTTCCTCTGTATGGAGCATGCCTTCTTTATACATCTCAGTGTTGATTGATGCTGAAAACTGGATTTTTTGAATATATTAATATTGAAACTCTGGTAATCCTATGCTTCCCCTCATCAGGATTTGTTGTTACTGTTTGTTGCAGTCATCATTAATTGTTTAGTGACTTTCTTGAGCAAATTTTGCAGACTATGTTTTTGTTATTTGTGACCCTTGAAATCTCTATTTCATTATCTCAGTAATCAGGTAATGAACAGACAATGATGTCCTTACATTTGAGAGAAACAAAATATGACCCAGTCTTTTAATTATGGTCCTTTGTGTGTATTTGGGCACACTTTCAACATAGTGAGACAGCTTATAACTCTGCCTTAACCTTTATTTATTTCTTGTACAAATTCTCAAGATCAAATAAAGAGACAGTAATCAGTAATGACGCTAGAGGCAAAGATCTTATTAATTTGAAAGGCATTCATGAATAAGTATCTGTAAGTAAATAACACGTATACATAAATCTCAGGAATTATGTTTTCTATAAGGGTAGAGACCATTACTTAGTAGTAATTTTGTCTCAGAGGTGTTGGAAGGTGATTTTTTTTTTTTGCCTTTTTCTTTGTTCTTTTTCTGTTGTTTAAATATAACAATAAAAGGAATGGAATAGTTACCAAAAAATGGAGACAAATAGCCATCTTAAAATATCTCTTCCAAATTGGTTTGCACTAAACACCATCCTTCTTCACTCTAATTATATATTAGTGGGGTTTAATGCTCTGGATAGTCAAACAATCATAAGGATTTATCAGATATATTGGTATACCGTGTTATGGTAACTGAGGGAAGAATTGGGTGGGTTACTTTGGTTTACAGGGTACTTTGATGTCTTCCAATTGATTTTAAAGTCCAGTAAGTTTTCAAAAACTTAACAGAAGGATGTGAAAGATTATTTGAGTTGAATTGTAATATCTATTGTATATCATTGGTCAGAAAGCAGCTCTAAGAACAATGACAAAGTGACTTTTGGTATGAAACTGCAAACCTTAAAGTGTGGAATGCCTTCAGAATTGTTTTACCGGATCTAGTTGTGCTGTGTAGGTGTTCACCCAAAAAAGAAAATGTCTTTTGTTTCAAAGTCATACACAGCAATTTAACAGCCTACAAGTGATGGGTAGAACCCCTTAGAATCCTTGAGAATATTGCACAGAATGCAAATTTTCAGTACATTAAGTGTATACAATGAAATTATTCAAGCAAGCAATTGCTCAGATTTTAAGGAAAACACCTATTTTGAAACATATTTAAGTATTTGTGACATGTCACTTTTCTTACTCAGCACTGAAGAAGTGGGAGAGAGATCATCTTCTAATCTAGATATCAATGGCTTATTGGAAAATTACATCCTGCTCCAAATTTCTCACTTATTGCCTCTCTTTTTTCAGAAAGAGAGAAATCTTTATAAACTGTCAATTTCCCCACAGTTAACTGAAAGGCTATCAATCCATATGTTTATAAAACATTTCAAATACACATTAGAAGTATCTTATCAAGCTTTCAGAGAGTTATAGAATTAGAGGATGGTTACTTTCTGCAGAATATGTGATTTTCTGTTGGGTTGAGCCTTAGGAATAGATCATGGTGTAGGTATAGAGGATGTAGCTCCATTGTTTTCTCTAGTTCTTATATAAATACTCTATGGATTGAGAAATGGGCTTAATTTTAATGCTTACTTATCAAATAAATTCATAATGTTAATGTTTAGACATGAACATTTCATTGTTAGCAAATAAGCATTTTATTTACCTCTTAATTTGTGTCATTTATGTTCCTTTATGGAGGTAAAATTGACTTTAGTTACAGGTGTAGATGATTTGATATTTGGATGTACTGAAAATTATTACAGCATGACTAGTTAACATTCTTTTTTCTTGTGATGAGAATTTAAGATTTATTCTCTTAGCAACTTTTAGATATGTAATATAGTATCTTTTTTTAAATTATGTTCTGGTAGACAATATATAGTACCTTATTAGTTTTTGATGGAGTGCTCAGCAATTCATTAGTTGCATATAATACCCAGTGGTCTTCACAACATGTGCCCTCCTTAATACCCATAGCCCAGTTACCCCATCCCCCCATGCCCTCTACCTTCTGTAGCCTTCAGTTTTAGTTCCTGGAGTCCAGAATCTCTCATGGTCTGTCTCCTTTTCTGATTTCTTCCCATTTAGTTTTCTCTACCTTTCCCTGTGGTCCTCTATTTTATTCCTTGTGTTCCACATATGAGTGAAACCATATGATAATTGTCTTTCTCTGCTTGACTTATTTCACTTAGCATAATACCCTCCAGTTCCATCCATGCTGATGCAAATGGGAGTATTCGTCCTTTCGGATGGGTGAATGACATTCCATTGTATATATGAACCACACCTTCTTTATCCATTCATCTATTGAAGGACATCACAGCTTCTTCCACAGTTTGGTTATTGTGGACATTGCTGCTATGAACATTGGGGGCCATGTGCCCCTTCTTTTCACTACATCTTTGTATATCTTTGGGGTAAATACCCCATATTGCAATTGCCAGGTCATAGGGTAGCTCTGTTTTTAACATCTTGAGGAACCTCCATACTGTTTTCCAGAGTGGCTGTACCAACATGAATTTCCACCAACAGTGTAAGAGAGTTCCCTTTTCTGCACATCCTCACCACTTGTTTCCTGTCTTGTTAATTTTTGCCATCTGGTGTAAGGTGGTAGCTCATTTTGGTTTTGATCTGTATTTCCCTGATTGTTAGGCACATTTTTTCATGTGTTTATTAGCCATTTATATGTCTTCTTTGAAGAAGTGTCTATTCATGTCTTGTGCCTATTTTTTGTCCTGATTATTTGTTTTCTGGATATTGAGTTTGAGAAGTTCTTTACAGATTTTGGAAACCAACCCTTTATCTATAATGTTATTTGTGAATATCTTCTCCCATTCCATGGGTTGCCTCTTTGTTTTGTTGACAGTTTACTATGCAGAAGCTTTTTATCTTGATGAGGTCCCAATAGTTCATTTTTGTTTTTGTTGCCCTTGCCTTTGGAGTCATGTCTTGGAAGAAGTATCTGTGGCTGATGTCAAAAAGGTTACTGCCTATATCATCCTCTAGGATTTTGAAGGATTCCTGTCTCAGATTGAGGTCTTTCATCCATTTTGAGTTTATTTTTGTGTATGGTGTAGGATAATGGCCCAGTTTCATTCTTGTGAATATGGCTGTCCAGTTTTCCCAGCGCTATTTATTGAAGAGACTGTCTTTTTCCTATTGGATATTCTTTCCTTATTTGTCAAAGATTAGACCACAGAGCTGGGAGTCTATGTCTAGGTTCTCTATTCTGTTTCAGTGATCTATGTATCTGTTTTGGTGCCAGTACCATACTGGCTTGATGATTACAGCTTTGTAATAGCGCTTGAAGTCAGTCATTGTGATGACCCTAGCTTTGGTTTTCTTTTTCAACATTCTTCTGGCAATTTTGGGTCTTCTCAAATATATATTTTAGGATTCTTTGTTTTAGCTCTGTGAAAAATGTTGATGATATTTTGATAGAGTTTTCATTGAAGGTGTAGATGATATTTTGATAGAGTTTTCATTGACGGTGTAAGAGTGTTTATTCTGATCCATGAGCATGGAATGTTTTTCCATCTCTTTGTGTCTTCCTCAATTTCTTTCATAAATGTTTTGTAGTTTCTAGAGTATAGATCCTTTACCTCTTTGATTAGGTTTATTCTTAGGTATCTTATGGGTTTTGGTGCTATTTTAAATGTAACAAATTCCTTAATTTCTCTTTCTTCAGTCACCTTGTTGGTGTATAGGAGTCCATCTGATTTCTGTGCATCGATTTTTGTATCCTGATGGCCTTTAGAATTTTCCATATTCAAAATCACATCATCTGCAAATGGAGACAGACTGGTCTTCTTTTGCAATTCTGAAAATTTTAATTTTTTTTATCTTTCCTTATCTCTTTAGCTACAAGTTCTACTGGTGTGTTGACTAGGCACTCTTGTCTTCCGGATCTTAGTGAAAAGGCTTTCAACCTTTCACATTTGAATATGTTAGCTGTGAGTTTCACATACAGCCTTTATTCTAATCTGCATTCCTTCTACTGCTAAAGGGTTGAGAGTTTCTGTCATGAATGGATGTTGAATTTTGTGAAATGCTTTTTCTCCATCTAGTGAAATGATCATAAGACTTTTATCTTTCACTCTGTTAATGTGGTGTATCATAGTTCTTGATTTGGTTATGTTGAATAGTCCTTAAATTCTGGGGATGAATCCCACTTGAACATGGTATATGATCCCATTAGTGTGCTGATAAATTCAATTTGCTAGTGTTTTATGGAGAGTTTTTTCAACTATACTCAGGAGGTTTTCTTCTTTTCCCTCTTTCTTATTTTGGAGTGTCCTTATCTACCTTTAGTCTCAGGATAATGCTGGTCATGTAAAAGGAGTTTAAGAATATTATTTTTTCTTGAATTTTCTGAAAGAGTTTGAGAAAAATTGGCACTAACACTTTTTTAAAATTTTTGTAGAGTTAACCAGTAAAACCATCTGTTCCTGGGCTTTCCTGTGTTAGGAGATTTGTGATAACTGATTCAATCTTATTGTAATTGTCCTTTTCAGATTTTTATTTTCTTCTTGATTCAGTCTTAAAAGGTTATATGTTTCTGAGAATTTATTCATTTTATTCAGGTTGTTTAGTTGGTTACCAGATAGTTGTTCATAGTAGTCTCTTATAAGCATGTGAATTTTCTGTGACATCAGTCATAATGACATTTTTTTATCTATAATTTTTTTCATTTGCCTCCTTTCTCTTTTTGGTTAAAATAGCTATAAATTTGTCCAATTGGTTTATCTTTTTACAGGACCAACTCTTAATTTTGGAAATATTTGCTATTGTTTTCCTATTTGCTTTTTCCTTTTTTTCCTGCTCTCTCCTTTATTATTTCCTTCCATTTCCTAGCTTTGAGCTTAGTTCTTCTTTACTTCTATGAGGCAGAAATTTGGGTTGTTTGAGATCTGTTATATTGATGTATTCATGTATAGCTATAAACATCTTATAACTGCTTTTGCTGCATTCCATACATTTTGGTGTGTTGTGTTTTCATTTTCGTTTGTCCCAAGATACTTTCCTAATTCCCTTTAATTTCTTTTGTTAGCCACTGCTTGGTCAGGAGAATGTTGTTTTCTAGTCTTCCTCCTGTTATTGATTTCCAGTTTCAAACGATTGTGGTCAGAGATAATATTTGGGATTTTAATATTTATGCATTTGTTTTATAGCTTAACCTATGATCTATCCTAGAAAGTGTTCTGTGTGTGCTTAAAGAATATGCATTCTGCTATTTTTGTATAGAGTGCTTGTTATGTCTGTTAGGTCCATTAGGTTTATAGTGTGGTTTAAATCTATTGTTTTTTATTCATTTTCTATCTGGATGATGTGTCCATTGTTGAGAGTGTGGTATTAAATTCCCCAACTGTTAACATATTGCTGTTTATTGCTTCCCGTTGCTTTATATATTTAGTTGCTCCAATGTTGAGTACATAAATATTTACAACTCCTATATCTTCATTATGGGTTGAACCTTTTATCGTTATACAGTGACCTTCTCTCTTATTTTTAGTTTCAAATCTATTTTGTTTGGTACAAGCATAGCTACCCCTGCTCTTTTTGGTTACCATTTGCTTGAAATATCTTTCTCCATCCCTTCATTTTCAGTTTGTGTCTTTAAGCTGAAGTGAGTTTTGTATAGATAGAATGTTGTTGGATCTTGGTTTTTAATCCAATAACTACTTCAAGGCTTTTGATTGGAAAATTTAATCCATTAACTTTTAATTGTTGATTACAAAGAATGTATTATTGACATTTTACTGTTTCTCTGTTTTGTAAATCCATTGTTGCTTCTCATCCTGTCTTCTTTTTTAATTTGATAATTGCTGGTATCAGTATGGTTTGATTCTTTATCATGTTCCTTGTATAACTCCTACATACTTTTTCCTTTGTAATTACCTTGAGGTTTATATAAAAACTGAAAATTTTAATGTCCTACTTTAATAACTTTGACAGCATTCCTAAACCTTATACTTTTTTTGTCAAAAAGACATTTATTTTTTTTATGTTCAATTACTCAACATATAATACATCATTAGTTTTTGATGTAGTGTTCAACAATTCATTAGTTCCGTATAACACTTAGTGCTCATCACATTTACTCTCCTTAATACCCATAACCTAGTTACCCCATCCCCCTGTCCTCTTCCCTTGTGCAACCTCCAGTTTGTTTCCCTATCCCCTCTATTTTAAGTTATTAATGTTATAGTTATAAGTTAATTAATAATCATTGTCATATTATAGAATTTGATTTAGACCATATATCTATCAATGTGAGTTTTACTCTACCATCAAGTTTTATAATAGTGTTTTTCTCCCTCCAAATTTTTATTTAAATTCCAGTTAACATGTGGTGTAATGTTGGTTTCTGGTGTAGAATTTAGTGAATCATCACTTACATACAACACTCAGTACTCATCACAAGTGCTCTCCTTAATACTCCTCACATATTTAACTCATCCCTCCTGCACCATCCCGCAAACATTAGTTATTCCAATAACCATCAGTTTACTTTCTAGAGTTAAGAGTCTGTTCCTTGGTTTGCCCCTTTTTTCCCCCCTTTATGTTCATTTGTTTTGTTCCTTAAATTCCATATGAGGAATTCATATTTCTCTTTCTCTGACTCATTTTGCTTACCATTAATTATTGTCTTTTTATTTCTGCTTGAAGAATTCCCTTTGGCACTTTTTGTAAAGATCTAGTGGTAATGAGCTTGCTCACTTTTTGCTTGTTATATAAAGTCTTATCTCTTCTTCACTTCGAAGGATAGCATTTCTGGGTGTAGTATTCTTGGCTGACATTTTTTTCTTTCCATAGTTTGAATATATCATCTCATTCTATTTTGGCCTGGTTCTCTGCAAAAGCAAGGCTATGATGGGCTACGTGGTTTCTTTATTGCTTTTGTCAGGTTTCCTATCAAGAGTTGTGGGGGTATGAATTAGCTTCCTTGCATTGGCAGGGCAGCAGGATGGGCTGTGTAGCCAGCCCAGTTCATTACTTGGGGATATAAATTAAGCAGGATTGGGTATAAATTCCCTGGTCTGAAGGGGCAACTGGTTTTGTTATGCTCTCTACTCAAGTGTCACTGTAAGTGGGGCTATAAGAGGAGCTAAACAGCTGCTTGTGTGTCCTAATTAGGTTTTCAGTCAAGGATTACTGAAAGCTGCATTCAGCAGTGACTGAGCTTATGCATTAGTTTCACAGATAGGGTCAACATACAAGTCCCAAGGTTGGCAAGGCTCTTATTTGTGGATCAAATTAGAGAACTATGCACTAAGATCCTTGAATTGATGGGCTATTGTTCTAGCTCTCCTATCAATATGGTCACTCACCAGGATCTGGCTAAGTGCAGCGATATTCTGAGTACGTAGATTCCTGTGATACCCAGTTAGGATCCCTGGACACACCAGCCGGAGGCTCCATTCAACTTTGGGCAGGGCTGTAAATTGGCAACTCTGGTTAATTGGTGCCATGGTATTGCTATTTTTAATTTTCTGAGGAACCTAATATTATTTTCCACAGTGACTGTATCATTTTACATTACCTTCAATAGCACATAATGATTCCTTTTTTCCCATGTCCTTGACAACATAGTTATTTATGGTCTTTTTGTTTGATTCTAGCTATTTTGGCAGGTGTGAAGTAATATCTCATTGGGGTTTTGGCTTGCATTTCCATGATTGTGAGGTCGAGCATTTTTTCTTGTGCCTTTGGCCATCTGTATGTCATCTTTGGAAATATGTCTATTCAGATCCTTCCTCTGCCTGTTTTTAAAATTGAATTGTTTGGGTTTTCTTGGTGTTGAGTTGTAGGAGTTCTTTATATATTCTAGATGTTAATTCTCCATGCATATATAGTTTGCAAATACCTTCTCTCATTCAGTACATTTCCTTTCATTTAACTGATGGTTCCCTTTGCTGTGCAAGAGCCTTTTATTTTGGTATAATCCCAATCATTTATTTTTGCTTTTGTTTCCACCCAGGCGCCCCATTGATAGTTTTAAGAGTATAGGTCTTTGGGGCGCCTCGGTGGCTCAGTTGATTAAGCGACTGCCTTCGGCTTAGGTCATGATCCCAGACATCTGGGATCGAGCCCCACATCAGGCTCCCTGCTTGGTGGGAAGCCTGCTTCTCCCTCTCACTCCCCCTGCTTGTGTTCCCTCTCTCGCTGTGTTTCTCTCTGTCAAATGAATAAAATAAATAAAAAAAAAAGTATAGGTCTTTCTCCTCCTTGGTTAAGTTTATTAACAAGTATTTTATTATTTTTGATGCGATTGTAAAGAGGATTGTTTTATTGTTACTATGGTATAGAAATGCAACTTATTTTTTTGGTATCCTGAGGCTTTACTGAATTCACTTAGTTCTAATACATTTTGTCAGAGTTTTTTAAGGTTTTCTATGTATAATATCATGCTATCTGCATATAATGACACTTTTGTCTCTTCCTTACCAATTTGGATGCCATTTGTTTCTTTTGCGGGCTGATTGTTTTGGCTAGGACTTCTCATACTATGTTGACTATAAGTGGTGGAATGGTAATCCTTGTCTGGTGCCTGATCTTAGAGGAGAAAACTCAACTTTTCACCACTGAATATGATGTTAGCTGTAGTTTTGTCATCTAGGGCCTTTATTCTATTGAGGTGTATGTTCCTTCTAACTCATTTTGTAGAGTTTTTATTACAAATGGATTTTGAATTTCACTATATGATTTTTCTGCATCTACTGGGGTGATCATATGGTTTTTGTCCTTCATTTTATTAATGTAGTGTGTCATGTCGATTGATCTGTGAACATTAAACCATCCTTGCTTACCTGAAATAAAACTTTAACGGTGGTGAATAATCCATTTCATGTATTATTGAATGTGGTCTACTAATATTTTGTGAAGGATAGTTGACATTTATGTTCATCAGGAATATCTTTTTTTAGAGTCACTTTGGTTTTGTTAGAATAAATATATTTTCATGCTTTTCTTCCTTTTCTCTTCTTTGGGATAGTTTGAGGAGAATAAGCATGAACTCTGATACATAGAATTCACCTGTCACTGCACCTGCTTTTGGACTTTTGTTTATTGGTGGTCTTTTGATTACCAATTCCATTTCATTACTAGTATCTGGTCTGTTCAGAATCTTTCTTCCTGATTCAGTTGGGGATAATTGTATGTTTCCAGAAATTTATCCATTTCTTCTAGAGTTTTCCATTTGTAGGCATATCATTTTTCATAGTTAGTAGTTTCTTATAATCCTTTGCATTTCTGTGGGGTCACTACTTAATTATTTTTTTTATTTTACTTATTTATGTCCTCTTTGTGTGTGTGATGAGTCTGGCTATTTATCAAAGAACCAGTTCTTTATTTCATTCATTCCCTTTTTCCTAGTTCCTTTCAGAAGAGTTTTTATTAACACTGATAGTTACCTTGCAATCTGGTATGACGGGTTGATCTGAGCTCGTTCTACATAAGCAATCAGCCAATTCTGTGTTAGTATTGGTTTCTAATTCTGTATTGGACTTGGAATTCTTCTAAAGAGCAAAGAAAATGAATGTTCACTACAAATAAGTTAGAGGTAGTTTGAAGAAAAATACATACATATCATATTTTCTAATATTTATTACATATACACATATAATCTGAATATATAGATGTATCTCTCAGGTGGAAGAGAGAAATACAGAGAGAAACAGAATATAAATGATATTTTAGGTAAAAAGAACAAAACATGAGTTTATATCCTCAATTCCAATATATACCTAATTGTAAAGTTTTCACATTTTTTTCTCTATGCCATTCGTGTTTATCCACTTTCTTCCACACAGGTATTTGGTTCTAAAAACTAGAGGATGTGACAGATTTAACATATTTTTTGACTCATTTTGCCTTATAGCATTACATGTGAATGGGTTCAGAATAGCAATAGGAATACTATCAATACCACTAGGATTACTGAAAACAGTTTTTACAATTTTTGCAAAATGTCTTCTCAGAATTTATTGTGTCCAGACTAGCATTTCATACAGCCATTACATACTATACATTCTTCTTAGTTCTACAAGTGTATAATTATTCACTCCTTGTAATATTATCTATCTAACCCTTCTCATTGTCTAACCTCCAGAGTATAAAGGCCAGATGCCATATAAGGAAAAATAGACTAAAGAGGATAATACACTTTCAAAAATTTTGCAAGCCAGAAAAGCATGCCCAGAAAACAAGAAGAATTTAATGTTTCTTTCCAGATAAGCTAACTATGCTGTTTATTCAAGACATGACACACCATAAATACAAATTCAGAAGTGAGCCCATAAAACTGAAAAATTAGAAATAAAAACAATCCTAAGAATATTACAGGAGTACAGGAGCAAATAAATACAACATAATGCCTTAATAGCAACTGATCACAGTGAGGAAATTTTATATCTTAAAAAGTTAAAAGAATGTGAAGGCAATTAGCAGTTATTGAAAGCTAGAAAATAAATTCTAGTATGTGAGTAATAGTACCTGAACAAAACTATCTCATCAAGAAAGTAGAAAACCTAGATTATAAAATAAAGCTATAATTTTAAAAACTCTTGAAATTTGAGTTTCAAATGTCCTTCTATTAAGGAGGAAAAAATACCTAAAGCAATTAATAAAGGCCTTAATATTTTTGTGTTCATTTTACATGCATCAAGCTTTCTGAACTTTCACAAGGAGGTCTAAGCTTGAAGTTAGCTTTTATAACTTTACAAGTTTCCCTTGTTTTAAAATGTGGCAGTTTGCCTTCTGAGATTTCTTATGTTTCTCTACACTTTTATCGACTTTACCTTTTATTTATTTTTGTTGGCCCCTTTCATCCTCTTGATTACATTTCCAGAAATTTCTTTTCAGCGCAGAGCCCTTCTCTGGAGTCACTTTTGAGATCTGTAGGGATGTTGCTTGTCCCACTCAATTTAATAATGCTGCTCCATGGTGTCCATTTACTAGGGCTGTGACTCTCAGAGTCCAGTGTTTTCTGCATATGCATCTAGAGGTCTAATTTGCTTTCTCCTGAAGAACACAAGAGATAATCCAAGAATTCATTAGATGAGTGATGCTGCTGCTTATTCTATATATTTTGATAATACTGTTCTTATTACACCATTCAATAGGCTAAATGTTAAATATAATAGCATGGTGAATTCCCCTGAAAACCTCCAATAGCTTAGTCACATTCTGAATTTTAGTTTATCCTTAATATGGAAGTTTTTCTTTGGACCAACCAACTCCTAAGAACCAAAGGGAGCTCCAAGTACCCATATTAAATCCTAAAGTAGCTTTTGAATTGTTGTTTAATATTTGAACACCTACAAAGTACTCATATCAGTTCATCATCTCTGAAGTAGATATATTTCTAAGAGGGTGCACAACAGCAGCTTATCTACAAAAAGTGAAAATGAAATTGTCATGTTTAATCACTTATCTTCCTGAGAAGAAAGACTTAAGCATGTGAAAATGGAATCACTCAAGTCAGAATTAGGCCAACTGCTGTGACTAATATCTTCATGATGAAACAAGCATGTTCATTTTGTATTCCAAGCAACTAGTTATAAGAAACAAAGTGTAAAATATAATAGACACCCAAAAGTTCTTTCTTGAAAGAATGAATGACTCAATGATTTAAAGGACTTTTTAAAATGCTGGGTCAATGAGTGAAGACACATTTTGGTATTTTCACTAAGGGGTAGAATACCATAAAAATGTTCAATGCAAGGAGGCGGACAAAGGCCAGGAAGTGTATACATTTTTAATCAGATAAGCTTGTGTTTGAATCATGACCTTGATACCATCTTAATTTAACTACCTTGGTAAATAGTAACAAAAATGTTTGTTCACAGGAGGTGACTACTGTTAAATATTAAATAAGAATTTTTTTCCTTTTCCTTTCTTTAGAACTAAACTCTTTTATGATACTGAAACATTTTAAAATCACTTAAATGTTCATTCTTTCCCTCAATTTTAATGAGATGTAATAGACCTATAATATTGTAAAAGTCTAAGGTATGTGACATAATTTGATACATGTGTATTCTGCAAAATGTTTACCATAAGACAGTTATAATTCATCATTTTACATACTGTCAATTTTTTTCCTTCCATGTAATGAGAACTTTTAAGATTCTCTCTTAACAATAGTGTTTTGTGAATATGAAAATTGCTAACTGTAGTCATTTTGCTATATTTTAAGTTTCTAGAACTTACTTCTTACTTTCACCCCTTGCCTCCGGCAATCAAAACCTGATCTCTATTTCAATGAGTTTGATTTATAATACAGGACTGATTTTCCTTTTTTTAAAAATAGCTAAACAGTATTTCTATGTGTGTATTTGTATGTGTATGTATATTGCAATATATTTAGATGAATACCCAGAAGTGGGATTGCTGGATCAAATGGTAGTTTTATTTTTTGAGCAAACACTACACTTTTTCATTCCCACTAACAGCACCCAAGGGTTTTCTTTTCTTCATGTCATTATCAGTGGTGCTATCTATTATCTTTTGGATGTTAGCCTCTCTAACAGTCATGATTTTATATCTCATTGTGGTTTTGCTTTCCCTTAGCCTAATAATTAGTGAGGTCTAACACTGTACCTGTTAGCCATTTGAATATGTTCTTGGGAAAATGACTATTCAGGTCCTGTGCCCATTTCTAAATTGTATTATTTGTTTATACTATTGAGTTAGAGGAGTTCCTTAAATATTTTCTCTCATTCTATGGGTTTTATTTTCATTTTTTTCTTTGCTGTGTAGAGCTTTTTAGTTTTATGTAGTCCTATTTCTTTAATCTTGTTACTTGTACTTTAAATGTCCTACAAAAAAAAAATCATTGCCAAGATTCATGTCTAGAGGCTTTTCCAGATTTTGGAAGAGGGGGGAAACTGTGATATAGGAGATCTCAGTTTCCTTATACCTTCACAAAAATCAATGATTAGATAGCTATTCACGAATAAAAAGACGTCTGGAAGAGCAACATATTAGAGTTATGCCTAGAAGGGAATGTGCAGGTGAACACAGTGGTAGCCTCTCGAGCTTGGTCTGGGCATGGACCCAGCCCAGTCCCCAGTACTGGTTCTCCCCACAGCATACTGAGGAGAAGAGTATGTAGCCACAGGACAGGACACCACCAACCAGAGCCACCATCGCTGCTTGCAGGCATGTAATAGACCTTGCTGTCTGTCACAAGCCAGGGGCACTGTGTCCACTTGTAGCTAGTCCTTCTGGCTGAGGACATCCATGGACCTCCAGTGTAGTATAAAGCCACAGGAAAGCACAATGATACCCAGGTCCTTTACTGAAGCAAGGGAACCCTTAGTTGATCCTGCCTCTTGTGCCCATATGAGTGTGTTGGCAAATGTGTCTGCCACTAGACAGGCATTTGCAGTGCATGCCTTCAGCTTTCTGTGCATGCACCACTAGCTCTGGATACCACCACTGCCTGCCCTGGTCCCTATCTATAGGTCCAGAAAGTGCATTTGCAAGAATCGTGGTCCCCCAGTAGTACTTGCCAAAAAAGCACACTGTTACCCAGTGTCTGGGATGAAGAAAACAGCAACCAACCTCAGACTTGGTCCTATGATGTGCGCCTCGATTTGGCACCCTGCACTGCTACAAGTAGAGTCCTAGCATAGTCCAATGTGCTACTTTCCACCAGTGAAAGCCTTCCCATACCAAATCTCATCCATAAAAGCTGGAAGAGGTAACTGCTTCTTCAAGGCACAGTTGGGCTGCAGGGATCTTGAAGAGCCAGAAAAGCAGCTCCACCAAAAGAAAGTAAATCTCTGATAACTGGTCCCAAAGAAATGGAAATCCAGAATTGCCTAATAAAGAATTGAAAATGTTTGTTCTGTAGTAATGCTTAGAAAGCTACAAGAGATAAACAATATAAGAACAAAATGAAAGTTCAATAAAAAGACATGATTTAAAAGAACCAACAGAAATTCTGGAGCTTAAGAACACAATGACTGGAGAATTTAAGAGCGAGCTTAAGCAACAGACTTGAACAAGCAGAAAGGAGAATCAGTGATCTAGAAAATAGGTCAATTGAACTAATAGAGTTGAATGAAAAAGAATGAAGAAATCCTACAGGGGTTATGGGAGACCATTAAAAGAAATAATGTATGTATGTATTTTTGGGAGTCTCAGAGGAAGAAAAGAGTAGAAAGCTTATCTAAAGAAATAATGGCTGAGAATATCCCAGCAAAAGAAACTTGGTTATGCAAGTTCACGAACCTCATAAGTCAGCTCAGGATTTCATTCCAAAGTTCTTCCCCATGACATGTAACAGTAAAATTGTCTAAAACCAAAACTAAATTGAATTTTAAAAGCAGCAAGGAAAACACAGATTCTTATTCTAGATGATCAGCAGATTTTTCAACAGACCACTTCTAGGCCATGAGAGAATGGATGATAAAAGAAAGAAAGTGGCAACCAAGAATCCTTAAACCTAGCAAAGTTGTACATAGAAAGTGAAGGTGAAATAACATGCTTAAACCCTTCCCTAATAAATTAAAGCTGCAGGAATTTATCACCACTAAACCTGCATTACACGAAATGTTTAAAGTTCCTCATACTGAAAAGAACACTGATAAGCAATAAGTAAGCCTGAAAATATACAACACCATGGTACAGGCAAGCATATTGCCAGATTCAGAATACACTCACATTAGTGTGAATGTCTAACTAGAGTACAGGTTGAAAGACAAAGGTATTAAAAATAGCTACCAATTCAATGTTAGATAATGGATATGCAATAAAATACTGAGGACAAGAAAATAAAAGGCAGGAGCAAAAGGACTGAATTTTGAATGCAATCTAAGTTATAACTGTCTTATGCAAATCTTATGATAACCACAAGGCAAATATCTGTAATAGATACACAAAAACTAAAACAATGTCAGCAAAGCATACCATTGTGGAAAATCATCTACTTACATTAAAAAGCTGCAAGAATGGAATTTTTTAAAAGAACTACAAATCAACCAGAAAACAGCAAGTTGGAATTAGTAAATCCTTACCTAGTAAATAAGGTTTTGAACCCAACACTGATAGGGGCATGAGGGTTTCCTCTGCATACCACCAAGCAACAGTTGGGATATCAGCTGGGTGTCCTACAATCTAACTCAATTCTAACACTGTCTACCCAGAGAGGTTCTCTAGATTAAGTGCCACAAGACTGCCTTCCACATGGACACTGAAGATGCTAATTGCAAGCCCAGGTTATCATTTGTGCTTCTGACTTACTGGCTATGGAATGTAAGGTTTTAAAATCCAATCCTTAGTTTAAGTTATTCTTTAAAATATAGAGAAAAGGAATTACCACGCCTATCAATAATTACTCTCAATGTTAATGGATTGACTTTCCCAATGAAAAAGCAATAGATAAAACAAGATAAAACAAGACTCATCTTGGCTTTAAGGACACACATAATTCAAAGTGAAGGAAGAGCATAGTTAACTATATTTATATCAGAGAATGGACTTTAAGTCAGAAATGGTAACAAAAGGCAAATATAGTCATTATATGACAAAAATTTCAATTCATCAGGGAGATATCGGTTATAAATACATAAGCACTCATGATGAGAGTCCCTAAATGTATTAAATATCAATAAATCAGAAAGGAGAAATAGGTTACAGTACAATAATAGGAGACTTTAAGAGCACACTTTCAAAAATGGATAGATCATCTAAACAGAAAATAAATAAGTGTTGGTCTTATGCTATGTATTAGACAAGATAGACTTAATAGATTTATGTAGTCATTCCACCTCAACAGCAGAAGAATACACATTCTTCTGAAATACACATGAAATACTCTCCAGGATCAGTAACTGACAGGTCACAAAACAAGTCTTTCTAATCTAAGAAGATTGAAATTATACCAAATATCTTTTCCAATGACAATAGTACAAACCAAGAAAACAGTAGCAGAAGGAAAGTGGGAATATGCACAAATATGTGGATTATAAACAACACCACTGAGTAACCAATGGGTCAACTAATCAAAAGGGAAAGAGAGAAGCACAGTACATCAAAACCTATGGGATGCTGAAAAAGCCATCGTAAGAGAAATTTACGGCGATAAATGCCTATGTGAAAAAAAACAAATTTCTTAAAAGTCTAACTCTACACCTTGAGGAACTCAAAATAGAAGAAAAAAACTAAGCCCAAAGTTAGTGGAAGAAAGGTAGTGACAAAGATTAGAGCAACAATGGAGACCAGAAAATATAATAAAGATAATGAAGAGCTATTTGTTGCTTGTTTTTTTCCTGGCAAGATAAAACAGATGTGATTTAGCTAGACTAAGAAATAAGAAGAGACATTGTAGTTGATACCACAGAAATACAAAGGATCATGAGATCATTGTGAACAATTATATGCCAATTAGATACTTAGGAAAAAATGTATAAATTCCTAGAAACATAAAACCTACCAAGACTTAAAAAGGAAGTAAAGAACTTGAAAAGAACAATATTAAGTAACAATACTGAATTAATAATCAAAAACCTCCCAAAACAGAAAAAGCAGGACCAGATGGTCTCACTGGTAAGTTCTGCCAAAATTAATTAGTGCCAGTTGTTCTCAAACTCACACAAAAAAATTGAAGAGAAGGGAACACTCCCAGGCTCTTTTTACAAAACTGGCATTATCCTGATACCAAAGATGGTTAAAGATGCTATAAAAAAAGAAAATTACAGACCAATATCCCTCATGAATATGGATGCAAACATTCTCAATAAAATAGCAAACTGAATTCAACAACAAGTTACAAGAATCGTTCATCAGAATCAAGTGGGGTTTATCAACTGGGATGCAAGGTTGGTTAAACATCTGCAAATTAATAAATGTGATACACATTAATAATGAAAAAAATTATCTCAGATACAAAAAAGCCTGTGACGAAGTACATCATTTCATGTTAAAAATGCTCAACACACTGGGTATAACAGGAACATATTTCAACAACATAAAGGCCATGTATAACAAACCCACACTCACATACACACTGGTGAAAACTTGAAAGCTTTTCCTCTACAATCAAAACAAAAGGAAATGCCGATTTACACCTCTCCTATTCAGCATTGTACGGGAAATCCCAGAGCAATCAGCAGGAAGAAGATGTAAAATGTTTGTATTTGATGTGATTTTACATATAAAAATTCTAAAGACTGTACAAAAGAACAGGATATAAAATCAGAATCTGAAAACAGTTGTGCTTCTATGCAACAACAAAATGCCTAAAAAAGAAATACAGAAAATTATGCCATTCACAATAGCATTTAAACAATAAAATACTTATGAAAAAAATCTAACCAAGGAGGAAAAGACCTCTACCCTGAAATTTCTAAGACACTAATAAAAGAAATTGAAGACAAAAATAAATTGAAAGTTCATGAATCAAAATAGTATTTTTAAAGTGTCCATGTTACCTGAAAACATCTATGGACTCAGGGCAACCCATATCAAAATTTCAGTGGCATTTTTTTACAACTATGCCTCCATCAGAAAGGATGAATACCCAACTTTTGTAGCAACATGGACTGGACTGGAAGAGATTATGCTGAGTAAAATAAGCCAAGAAGAGAAAGTCAAGTATCGCATGGTCTCACTTACTTGTGGTGCATGAGAGGCAAACTGGAGGACAGTGGCAGAAGGAAAGCAAATGGGAGCTAGGGTAATCTAGGGAGGGAAACAAAACAACAGAGACTTTGAACACAGAAACAAACTGAGGGACTTGGAGAGAGGGGGGGTGGAGGGATGGGAGAGCCTGGTGGTGGGTACTGGGGACACCTAAAGCGTGGAGCACTGGGTGTGGGGAATGGGGAATGAATCTTGAAACACTGGAAAAAAAATTTTAGTAACAATAAAAAAAAAAAGAGAAAAAATAATCCTAAACTTCAACAAGGCAATATGACTCAGAACAAAGTTATTATGGAAAAAAAAAAAGAACAGCAACAAAGTGGGAGGCATTATAGTTCCTAATTTCAAAATAGAGTACAAAGCTATAGTAATCAAAACAGTATGGTATTGACCTACAATCAGGTAGATTTACCAACACAGCAGAATCAAGAGCTCAGAATAAACCTGTGCATGTACTGTCAACTAATATTATCTAAGAATTCTTAGTAGGTAAAGAATACTCTATCATTATTGGGCTGGGAAAACTAGAAAACCACATGTAAAAAAATTAAACTAGACCCCTGTCTTACACTCCTCACAAAAATGAACTTCAAATGGATTAAAGAGTTGTATTTAAGACCTGTCATTGTAAAATTCCGGGGACAGCATATAAGAAAAGACTCCTTGAACTTGGTTTCAGCAGTGATTTCCTTGATACAACAGCAAAAGTACAAACGACAAAAGCAACAATATAGTAGTGGGATTAAATCAAATAGATTGGGTTCACACAACAAAACATGAAAGTGAAAATACAGAATGGGAGAAAATATTTGCAAATTATATATGTGATAAAGTGTTAATATCCAAAATGTATGAAGAACACATACAACTCAACAGCAAAAGAACAACTCAATTTAAAAAGCAGACAGAAAAGCTGAACAGACATTTTTCAAAGAAAGACATACAAATGGCTAACAGGTGTATGGAAAAAGTGCTCAACATTAAAAATCATTAGAAAAATGCAAATCAAAGTCATATTGAGTTATCCCCTCATGCCTCTTAACGTGGCTATCATCAAAAAGGCAAGTGATAACAAATGGTGGTAAAGGAAGTGCACTCGTGATGGGAATGTAAATTTCAAATTGGAAAGCTGTTACAGAAAACAGTATGCTGTAGGGAAAACTACCTTATGATCCAAAAGTCCCATTTCTGGGTTATATAGCTAAATAAATTAAAATCAAGATCTCATAGATGTAAATGCTCTTCTATATTCACTGCATTACTCATAATACCTGAGATTAAAAAAAAAAAAAAAAAACCAGCATAAGGGTCCATTAACAGATAAATGAATAAAGACTATGTGAGATATGCACATACATACAGTGGATGACTATATATCCATTATAAAAAAGGAAATCCTTTTAACTGTAACAACTTGGATGCAACTTGAGGGCATTATGCTAAGAGAAATAAGCCAGAGAGAGGAAAATCAGTATTGTATGTTAACATTCACATATGGAATCCAAAGACAGACTCAGGAAGAAAAGAGTTAAGTGGTGCTTACCAGGAGTTAGTTGGTATGGGAAATAGGTAAATGTTGGTCAAAGTGAACAAATTCCAAGGTTTAAGATTAGGGATCTGATGTAGAACATAATGGTTATAGCTAATAATATGGCTTCATATTCTTAAAATTTCCTAAAGGGTTAGATTTTAAATATTCTCAACACAACGAAGAAATGATACCTGTCAGGATGCAGGTGGTGGCTAATTCAACTGTGGTAATCATTTTCAATTTATAAATGTATGAATTCAACATGATGTACACCTTAAACTTACACAATTTTATGTGGCAATTATATCTCAATAAGCCAGGAAGACAGCTTTTTCCTTATGTTTACTTATAAGAGTTTCATGATTTCAGGTCTTACATTTAAATATTTAATCCACTTGGAGTTATTTTTTTTATGAATGGTTTAAGATAGGGATCTAGTTTCATTCTTTTGCATATGAATATACAATTTTCCTACCATTTATTGAAGAGACTGTCTTTTCCCATTAAGTATTCTTGGCTCCCCTGTCAAATATTAACTGATGTATATACATGAGTTTATTTATGGGCTTTCAATTTTCTTCCATTGGTCTATGTGTCTGTTTTCACGCTAGTACCATCCTGTTTTGAATATTCTAGCTCTATAATATTATCAGGAAGTGTAATACCACCAGTTTTGTTCTTTCTCAGAATTGTCTTCGCTATTTCAGGTCCTTCATGGCTTCAGACACATTTTAGAATTGTATTGGTTTTTTTTTTCTTTTAAAAAATGCCTTTGGAATCTCAATAGAGATTGCACTGAATCTATAAAGTGGCTTGGTATTGTATGAACATTTTAATATTAACTTTTCTGATCAATGAATACAGGGTATCTGTATTTATTCTTCCTCAGTTTATTTCATCAATATCTTATTTTCATCATAAAGATTAAATTTGCTTAAATGTTAAACTCATTGGTTAATCTTACCTAAGTGTTTTATTTTTGATGTTATAAATGGGATTGTTTTATTCCTTTTTTCAAAAGGATCTATTTATTTGAGAGAGAGAGAGAGTTGGGTAGAGGGAGAGGGAGAACTCCTGACGCAGGACTCCACCCCTGGGCTCTGGGATCATGACCTGAACTGAAGGCGAACTCTTAATGGACTGAGCCACCCAGGAGCCGGAGATTGTTTTCTTTCATTAAATGATCCATTGTTGGGACACTTGGGTGGCTCAGTTGTTAAGCATCTACCTTCAGTTCAGGTCATGATCTCAGAGTCCCAGGATTGAGCATTGCATTGGGCTCCCTGCTCAGCTGGGAGTCTCCCTCTCACTCCCCCTGCTTTTGTTCCCTTTCTGTTTCTCTCTGCCAAATAAATAAATAAAATCTTTAATAATAATAATACTCATAATCCATTGCTAGTAAATGGAAATGCTACATAAATCACTTTGAAGTTGCTGTGAAAGGCATAAATCTGGTGACTACTTTGTTTTTTTCAAACCCAATCATTATTCACAAATTTTAATGTAAAAATGGGTTTGAATTTTGAATGTTTATTTCTAGTGGGCATTTATTATTTCACATGGAAATTATGTACAAGAAGGCAAATTAATAACTTCCCTACAGAAGAACAAGACACTGGACTAGAAGTATTTCCAGAATTGATTTTGAGGAGTTAACATCACAAGTGAGTATTAGTAGTCAAAAGGTAAAGCCAGATAGATAACCTTTGTTTTCTTTCTTCTTTCCTCCCTTCTTTCTGTTTTTCTTTCCTCATCTTTTTGCCATACTCCATTTTAGAGAACATTTGAAGTAGTATGCTTACTGATGTAGGTTTCAGTTTTGTGGTTTACTTCAACAACAAACACAGGAAGATGGGGTCAGTCATGTTAATATTAGAAAGAACATAACTCATGATTCTAAGTGAAAAACCAAGATAATTGTGACATTAGTCTCCAAAACAATTTTCTTCTGTGGAATCTCATGAAGATGAAACTGAGAAATATCACCAACAGCTTCCTGAATAACATGTTATAGCTAATATACTAATGAGCTTTGTGTGGATACACCTTAAAGTGCTCTTGGATAAAGACCACATTTTAAATATTAAACTGCAACTTAGGAAACATGGCCTTTTAACAGGCCAAGTAAATGTTATTCTAGAGACTAACTTGAAAAAGTATAGCTCACACAAGTAACTAATCCAAAGTTGATAAACCATATATTTCAGCATTCCTATAAATAGACTGTGTCTAAACTAAATATATGGTTAAGAGCAAACAGGTGCATTCTATTACAACACCCAGAGTGCTTATACTTTTGTACAAATTAAGGTATAGTTGTTATGGAGTCTACTTTAAGTGACATGATGGATTACAATGGTGGCAGTTCGCCAAGACTCTTCAAAATGGGTCAAGGAATCAGAGGGATCAAAGGGATCTTTAGTCACTCTATCCTAACTATTGTGCTTTTAGAATAATGGAAGGTCTACTATTATTACACATTCCAGAGACTGAAGAAGAGCTGCCTCCGGTGTCCATTTTGTATATTTGTCCTTATTTCTCTGAACTAGTAAAGCGTGAACAGTTCTAGATTCTCAACCAAAATAAGGGAACTAAATTTTTGTTTCTACAAGAGATAAATATCCAGTCTCAATCTGTGTATTTGTTCCAGTCTGGTATTCCTTCTATAACCCATGTTTATGCATACGTAGTGGGGAAATAAAGACCAACCAAATTTTAGGTCCAGGGAAAGGCAACACTCCAAGATCAGTTGTAAACAAAGGCTTAGTTGAGATCCAGGCATAAATTTCTGGATCTAAAAGCATAAAACAAAGTCACAAAGCAGAATCTCAGCACTGAAAGAATAGAGCACAAGAGACAGAAATTATAATCATACAGCTGGTCTTATGAGGAGGTATCAGAACATGATGTATGATTGCAAAGCTAAAATCTGAACTTAGAGGAATTGGTAATAGAAAAGAATCAAGTGGTGAACATGCCTGAGGCATTTTACTGAGACTACAGGGAAGAACTCTTTTCCTTGGCTCTTGACATTAAATAAGAGATGAGTGGTGAATGCATCATATGTATTAATTAAGAGGTTGCACTTTAAATCTATCAGAAAAAGGAAATCTTCCTAGAAGCAAGCTACATAATTTTTAGGGGATAGGCTGCATAGATCATATAGAGACATACAGTCAATGGTGTGAATAACTTTGGACTCTTAGTGTTTATAAGCCCTTATTATACAACTAAATGAAGAATCATAGCACTGTTTTATTTGACGTACATATTCATATTCAATAATTGTTTTTCTTGTTGATTTTGTTCTTTGGTAGGTGTTTGTTTTTCTCTAAAACATAGAGAATGCTGTATACTTTCTGTGGAAAGAAAGACTCAATCTAACACTCTAAGAGGCAGATAGAAAGCTCTAAAGAAGAATCCAAGTATTTTTACTAACCTGTCATCTGAGTTTGGGGAATATTATAGAACTTGGATCATTTGGCTGAAGAGCAGAATTAACAAGGACATCTAGAAACTGGGAGGAAAGACGTAAGGAAGTGGACAAAGAGAACTGTGTCTGTGTGCATATTAAGTACAACAAAGATGTTGTAAATATGTCCTACTTCACTATGACTTAAACTGCAATCAATCCCATTGAGACAGTTAATTTTTTCAATGTTAAACAGAGCTATTAAAAAAACAATGGGGCTGTTTTACTGGTAATAATCTTAGTCTTTTATCTCTGGGCAATTTTTTCATAAAGTCTGAAGGACCCTTCTGGTCTATTGGAAGATGTGTGCCCTATAAACAGTTAAAATCAATTAATGCTTTCAGTGATACGTAGTCACAAAAATACCTTTGTACCTAATGCTTTTTTTCCCTATCTTGAAAGGTGAGGTCAAAAATTCAGAACCTTAATGACACTCAAATGTGATTTAAAGTGCTACAGAAGAAGTGAAATTTTCTAAGATATGTCTCTCTTGCTGTGAAAATCATTTCTCTTTGGTGAAATGTCATCAACAAAATGGTCAGCACGACTGACTAGCACCTTGATTGTGTGTGTTCTGGAACCGTGCAGTAAGGGTCAATAAGACGTGTACCAGTCAGAATAGATCCACCCAAATGTCCTACTTTAGACAGTGCTTACATTGATGAAAATGGTGACTTTTTTTAGTTTGAAGGACAGGAATTTGCAATCTGAAGGGCTAGGTTTAAATTCTGCTTCTGATACTAACTAGCAATGTTAGTCAATTGCTTAAAACCCCTTTTCCTCCCCTGGTAAAATGGCCAGGATAACATTAACATAACTAGTTTTTGTTTGTTTGTTTCTTTGTTTTCTCCCCCAGCTCTAACCTTCAAAACTATATGGCTTTTACTAAAATTAGACCTTAAAATCCAGAATTACTCCTAAGGAGGGTGATGATGGAGTTGAACATTCAAATGAAGCAAATCAACAGGTGCTATCAACCTGAGCTCAAACGTTGCACAGATTTTTTTCATCAGACAATTCTTTCAAGAGCAAAAGAGAATAAATAATAAATGCCTACTGCACCAAGAACTTGGTGAGAACGTCTATTTTCCTTTTTGTAAACTTTATGTAACATTCAAATGAGGCCATTATCAATATCCACTACTAAGATGAAGGAAACCAACGAACAGAGCATTTAGAAATTTTTCTCAAAGTCTCATAAGCATTTAAGAAAAGTATGGGAGTGATACAATTTAGTCTCTTATGGATATTGCTATAGTAGGAACAACTTTGAGTTTCCACAATCTACTGGAAGGCACCAGCCTGGCTTTGGTGAATTCTACCTCCACATTTTAAATTTTACATTTCTATATTTCCACAGTCGCTCATTTTTCCTTTCCATACTTTTGTATATTGTTTGACTTGAATTCTCCTTTTGAAGAAAAAAGGGATTAATGTTATTCCCATGAAGATAACTATAACCAAGTTTAGGATAAAGCATTTAATTTGTTTCAACAGAACAAATCATGTTGCTTAGCCTCTTACATATGATGGGCATTTAATAAACACTTATTGCATGATGGGAGGGATAAATACATTAGGATGTTACTACAAACCTCATCAGTATACTTCATTATTCTTTGCCTATAGTGAAAACAGAATTCAACTCTAGAATTGATCAGTTAAGTCTGTCTATAATAATAATAAAAAAAAAACCTAGAAGACAGAACAATTCTGTTGTTCATGTAGGTTCTGCAAGTTATCAATGGAAAATAAAACAGCAAACCCACATTTCTATAAGAGGAAGGTAAAAAATATTAAATTATCCAAATAATTGTCTCAAAATTATTATTTACTTTCTTTGTAAAAATGCAACTAAATGTAGCCCTGACTCACTACTCCTATTTTGGGTTATCCTGCATGATATTTCTAGAAATTATTCTTCCTAAATAATTTTTACCTCCAAAGACTACCTATTAGTTATTATTATTTAAGAAACTCTTTTGTGTAATTATAGCATTGCATCAGATAGAAAAATGACCTGAGTTCACACATTCTTTATAGAGAAATAAAATATTACAATTTTTATTTGTTTTTAAAGTTTTCCATTATTGCCTAAAGTTTTCAAAAGCTTTTTTTTTTTTTTACTAAATTCTGACCTCAGAGCCCAAATATGAGATTACATTATAAATAAAAGATTATCACAAAAAAACTGTTAATATTTGGTTTGGGTCAAGGCTGAACTACCCAAAGTATATTTTATGATATTACAAATTGTGTTAATTTATTCATATAATTCAAATAATACATTCATATTCAAATTTTGTAGAATTACAATTCGAGGCTATGCTAAAAGGAAATTCCTCTGCAAATTAAAATGTTTAAATATTAATATTGGTTTACTCAAAAATTAGTTTTTGATGATGGGTAGCATACCATCTCCATCAAAATGGTGATAAGGAAGAACCTAGCCTCCATTCTCTCCCTAACAAAGATCAATAATATTTTACTGAACAAAGTTGTCCTTCATTAATGAAGGCAAGATAATAAACTTCCTCAGCTTTTGTTTGCTAGGAAGTTATCAGCAACTCAACCTGCTTTACAAGAAATGCTGGAAATAATTCTTTAGGCCAAAATTAATGGATGCTCATTAGTAATATGAAAACATATGAAAATATACAACACAATAGTAGAGGTGGGCATAAGTCAGATTCAAAATACTTTAATATTGTAATATAGTGGTGTGTTAACTTTTTTAGTATAAATTTTTAAAGAACAAAAGTACTAATATAACTACAGCTATAATAATTTGGTAAGGGATATATAACATAAAAAGATGAATTGTGACATCAAAAACATAAAAGGCAAGAGTAAATGGGTAGAATTTTTATATGCAAAGTTAAATTGGCATCAGTGTAAAATATACTACTGTATTGTTGTTTTATAGAAGTGTCATAGTAAAAACAAAGCAAAAATTCACAGCAGATTCATAAAAAGTAAGGAGAAGGGAATCAAAACATACCACTAAGGAAAGTATCCATTCACAAAGGCAGCCATCAAGAGGGAAAGAAAGTAACAAGGGAACTGCAAAACAGCCAGAAAATAATTGCTATGATGGCAATAGTAAGTCCCTACTAATTAATAATTATTTTAAATGTAAATGGAGGGTCGCCTGGGTGGCTCAGTTGGTTAAGCCACTGCCGTCAGCTCAGGTCATGATCCTGGAGACCTGGGATTGAGCCCCACATCGGGCTCCCTGCTCGGTGGGAAGCCTCCTTCTCCCTCTCTCTCTCCCCCTGCTTGTGTTCCCTGTCTAGCTGTGTTTCTCACTGTCAAATAAATAAAATATTTTAAAAAAAATTTCATCCAACATCAGCATTATACACACTCTTTAACATAAACACAGACAATCTATTGGATAGGTCATATGACAAGGCCATGAAACAGATCTTCGCAAATATATTTAAATCATACCACTTCTCTTTTC
This sequence comes from Spilogale gracilis, assembly GCA_004023965.1. NCBI lineage: Eukaryota > Metazoa > Chordata > Mammalia > Carnivora > Mephitidae > Spilogale > Spilogale gracilis. The sequence continues at coordinate 2,835 of PITA01008275.1, read as the reverse complement.
CAACCACAGTGGCATTACACTAGAAACCAATAATATGAGGGAACCTGGAAAACTCACAAAGATGTGGAAATTAACATACTCCTGACAACCAGTGATTCAGATAAGAAATCAAAAGGAAATCTTAACAGTATCTTGAAAGAAAAATGGAAGCAAAACATAAAACCTTTGAGATGAAGCAAAAGCAGTTGTAACAGAGGCTTTATGACAATAAATACCTACATGAAGAAAAAAAGGAAAATCTCAAATGAACAGCCTAACTTTATACCTAAGGGAACTAGAAAAAGAAAAGTTAAACCTATAGTTGGTATAAGAAAGGAAATAACAAAGAGCAGAACAGAAATAAATGAAAGAGAGAGCAGAAAAACAATAGAAAATACCAAGAAAGAAAGAGCTGGTTTTTTGAAAAGACAAATAGAATTGGCAAGCATTTAGTTGAAATAAAAAAATTAAAAAGCAAAAATTAAAATCATAAATAAAAGACATTACAATTGTTACCACAGAAATACAAAGGACCATAAAAGACTACTATAATTAAACAATAACAATACAACCTACTAAGACTAAACCATGAAAAAATAACAAATCTTTACACACTGATAATGAATAAAGAGAATGAATCAATTATCACAAACTTTCCAAGACAGAAAAACTTAGATGGATTTATCACTGGTGATTTCTATCAAACCTTTAAAGAAGAATTAATGTCCACCCTTCTCAAATTCTTCCAAAAAATTAGAGATAATAGAACACCTCCAAACTCATTTTACAAGGTCAAAATTATCCTGACACCAAAGCCAAATGAGGATACCACAAGAAAACTACAAACCAAATATTCCTAATGAATATAGATTTAAAAATCTCAAAAAAATGATACCAACTCAACAGCATATTAACAAAATAATGCACTATACTCAATTGGGATAGATCCCTGAGATGCAAGGATGTTTCAACATATGTGAGTCAATTAATATGATGCACCACACTGATAGAATGAAAAGTAAAAGTTATATGATCATATCAAAAAGTGACCCAAAAAAGGCATTTGACAAAATGCAACATCCTTTTATGAAGAAAACACTCGACACTTTGTGTATAGTGAGAACATACTCCAACACAATAAAAGCCATACAGGACAATCCCACAGCCAATATTCATTCAACAGTGAAAAATTAAAAGCTTTCCTCTAAGATCTAGAAAAAGACAAGGACACCCATCCTCACCCTGTATATTTAACAGAGTACTAGAAGTCAAACTCAAATAATCAGGAAAGAAAAAGAAATAAAAAGAATCCAAATAGAAAAGGAAGAGTAAAATTGTCTTTATTTGCAGATAATATGATCTTATATATAGAATACCCTCAAGACTCCACACACACAAAAAAAAATCAAAATAAGCTAAATTCAATAAAGTTGCAGGATACAAAATCAACAGAATTTAGTCGCATTCCTATGCACTAACAACAAAACATCTGACAAAATAAAACTATCATTTACAACAACCTCAAAAACAATAAAGTACTTCAAAATAAATTTAACCAAGGAGATGAAAGGTCTCTACAATGAAGACTACAAGACTCATGAAACAAACTGAAGAAGACACTGTATGGAAAGGTATCCTGCATTCATGGATGAAAAGAATATTGTTAAAATGTCCATACTACCCCAAATAGCTATAGGTTCAGTGCAATCCTTTTAAAAATTCCAAAGGCATTTTTCACAGAAATATGAAAAAAAAAACTAAGATTTCTGTGGAAACCAAAATACCCCAAATTCTCAAAGCAAACCTAAGAAAGAGGAACAGAGTCAGAGGCATCATATTTATTGTTCTTAAGCAATAATACAAACCTGTAGTAATCAACACAGTATGGTTCTGGCTTAAAAATATACACATAGACCAATGGAATAGAACTGAGAGGCCAAAAATAAACTCAACATATATGGTTATTAAATATTTGACAAGGGAGTCAAGAATTCTCAATGGGGAAAGGACCATCTGCTCGGTAATGGTTGGGAAAAGTGGATAACCACACACAGAAGAATGAAATTGGACTCTTATAAAATAAAAATAAATTCAAAATGAATAAAGTCTTTGACATAAAAACTGAAAACATAAAACTCCTAGGAGAATATAACTTTGACATTTGTCTTGACCATAATTTTTCAATATGACACCTAAAGGAGAAGTAACAAAAGAAAAAAATAAACAATCAGAACTACATCAAAATAAAAGGGTTCAACTCATGAAAGAAATTGAAGAAGACACAAAACAATGGAAGAGCATTCATGCTCATGGATCGGAAGAATAAACATTGTCAAAATGTCTATACTGCCCAGAGCAATCTATACTTTCAATGCCATTCCGATCAAAATTCCAGCAACATTCTTCAAAACGTTAGAACAAACAATCCTAAAATTTATATGGAACCAAAAAAGACCCCGAATCACTAAGGAATTGCTGAAGAAGAAAAGCAAAGCTGGGGGCATCTCATTACCTGACTTCAGGCTTTATTACAAAGCTGTGATTACCAAGACAGCATGGTACTGGCACAAAAAGAGAGAAATAGACCAATGGAACAGAGTGGAGAGCCCACATATGGACCCACAAATCTATGGTCAAATCATCTTTGACAAAGCAGAAAAAAATATCCAGTGGAAAAAAGACAGTCTCTTCAATAAATGGTGCTGGGAAAATTGGACAGCTACATATAGAAGAATGAAACTAGACCATTCTCTTACACCACACACAAAGACAAACTTGAAATGGATGAAAGACCTCAACGTGAGGCAGGAATCCATCAAAATCCTGGAAGAGAACATAGGCAGTAACCTCTTTGAC